>PVIR01013109.1:7831-43147 GCA_004026965.1 Petromus typicus | reverse complement strand
TCGCTTTGTGGTTCAGGCTGGCCCTGAGCTCAGCCTCAAACTCACATCACAATCCTCCTGCCTCTGCCTCCCGAGTGCTGGGATTACAGGCGTGAGCCACCACGCCCGGCACTGTGGTATGTGGTACTGGTTGCTGCTGGGTGTGGGTCTCCACACCCAGTATTGTTATGTGGTTACCGGGGATCGAACCCGGGTCCTTACGCTTGCGGTACAGGCGCTGGAACCACTGAGCTAACTCCCCGGCCCTCTTTGTATTCTTAAAAGGCTATACTTGTATAAACATTTTAGTTAAATTGATCTAGAGGAATTTACATGGTTTATCTTCTTGTATCTCATATTATTTTAATCTCTCTTCACAGTGGCACCACATAATGGGACAAATAATGCACACACTTTCAAGGAAATTCTGTGGAACATATATGTCAGGAAAGTATAAGTTATGACTCTAGGTAGCAACAAAAATAATATTCTTCATGTTAACTTGCAAATAACATGAAAGATGTTCCAGTAATTAGACAGCATGAGTTTTATGATTTTTATTATTAGATTAAATTTTAAAGAATTATTTTAAATTTAATAAGCTTAGATGTGAATGTAGGCAACAGAGAGGCTAGAATGACAATTTCACATTTTTAAATTAAAGAAACTTTTTTCCTTCTCTTCTCAACATTTTCCAGGAGCCATATTGAGGAGAAATGTTGAAATTTAGCATTTCTTCCTTTTTATTTTGTTCTGTATGCATTGTGGAGGCAGCGTGTAGTGACTACTTTGGTTATTTTTTTTTTTTACTTTTATTAGTAAATGTTTGTAGTACCTAATGATGGCGTTCACTGGAGAGATTTGGTACATGTGCATAAAACATTGGCACTACTTTAAAATATGTTTCCTAAATTTTATGCCACTCATGCTTTCTAATTACTGGAACATCTTTTGTGTTGTTTGCAAGTTAACAGGAAGAATATTATTTTTGTTGCTACCTGGAATCATAACTTATACTTTCCTGACATATATGTTCCACAGAATTTTATTTAAAGTGTATTTACAGGTAGTAAGCATGAGAAAAAATTTAAAAAAATAAGTTGATCACGTAAATGAACACAGTTCATAGCAACCTGTGATAGATAGAACTGAAGGAAGAAATTACAAGTCATCAGCAAAAGGTTGTTGGAACTAGGATTGTGGCAAATAAACACACAAAAATATGTCAGCCATGATAAAAAGTGTAAATTTGAACAGATGTCAATTCTAGAGCAGCAGCAGGCAGATTAAACAAAATTGGTTTTGAATAAAGTCCAAGGGAGAAGAAGTAAATACGAAGGCTGCAAGAGCAGTGTCCAGTTCTTTCATAGAAATTTAACTTGGTAGAAAGAAAGAAAGCCCTATTGGTAGGGGAAAAAAAGAACATGATGATTAAATGAGCTAATAGATGTAGCATTTCAGAAAGTCACAAAGAGCCGAGCCAGTATCTTAAATGAATTATCTAGAAGACAGGAAATATGTAGGTGAGATGCCTATTCATCAATTTTTACATAGTTTATATGAGTAGATGTGTTATTGTCATGCCATTAGCCAGACAGTGCTATGGAAAAGTCAGAAGTAAATCTCAGAGTTTAGAGTAATTTGATAATCATTTTATACTGTTTCTCCAGTTTGGTTATTATTCTTTAAGTACCTGAGGAAAAAAAATGACTGTAAAATATATTAGCACTAACCTCCATTATAACCAGCAGTACAATTTAATTTTTCAAATACATGACATTTAGGAATTTCCCATTTACATTCTCCATTCCCAATCTATGAAGGGTGATCAGAGTCTCAGGTACATTTTGGGGGAATTATGAGGAATAAAAAGGAGACAGATATAATTTTCAAGATAGAGAGAAAGGGCTGTGTAGACACTTGCCTCTACCAGACAGACTTGAATAAAACAGTGGGTGACCTGCACTTATTAGATAGTGGAGGGCAAAAGGGGTGGTGTTTCCAGGAACAGAAACCATAGAGAATGAATGGATAAGGATTAAGTTAATGACGAATCAAATTTTGTCTACGCTGGGTGGGGCTGTTTATCATTCCTTGAGGCAAAACTGTCCACTGATATCTGCCCATGTGTTCTTCTGTTTTTCATCAGGAATCAAACTCAGCACTTTGTGTTTCCCAGTCAGGTGTGGTGCCACTAAGTTACCTCTCTGGACCTCGCTAATGGCTACTTTAAAGTTAATACACACAAAGCAAAATACTGGTGATCAGGCTGGTGTAGATTGGTAGGTGGTGCTAATTGCCCTATTTGTATTTGTTCTTGCCTTAAAGAATGTAAGTGACATATGTGCACCCATGTTTATAGCAGCCCAATTTGTGATTGCTACATCTTGCAAACAACCCAAGTGTCCATCAACTGGAGACTGGACAAAAAAGCTGTGGTTCTTCTACAGAATGGAGTATTACTCTGCCACAAAAAAAGATAAATTTGAATCATTTCTACTTAAATGGACATACCTTGAGGATATCCTCATAAGTGAAATAAATAGGGCACAGATAGGTACATATCGCATCTTTTCTCTGGTATGAGAAAATAAAGACGTAAATGAGTCCTAGAATTGTATGTTATATATTGTGAAATATAAAATGCTCAAAGTAAAATAGGGTGAAGGGGGAAAAATAATGAGATTATAACAAAAAAGTAAGGAAACAAATTTTATGTATATGGGGGTGGTAGGGTGGGTAGGGCTGTGTGAAAAAATGAGAATTAAGTTGTGTTTTATACTGGTACAAATCCCCATTATGGAGTGCAATCATGATGCATATATATAATGTACCAATAAAGATGTAAATTAAAAAAAAAAAGAATGTAAGTGTTGGGGCTGAGGATTAAGCTCAGTGGTTTTGGCACCTGCCTTATAAGCACAAGTTCCAGGGTTCAACTCTCACTCACCAGTAATCAGTACCTCACACCACATTGCCAGGTGGTGGCTCATGCCTGTAATCCCAGCACTTGTGTAGCAAAGGCAGGAGGATTTCTGAGTTCAAGGCTGAGCTCAGGGCCAACCTGAACTAAAAAGCTAAACCATGTCCCAAAAAAAAAGTAATTTTTAAAATTTATTTTTATTTAGGGTCCACTGATCCACCATGATTGGAATATTTATTTCTATTGAAATGGCAAAGCTTCCCTGGGGGAGAAGCATCAATGACTCCTGTGAGGAAGAGTGGTAATGTCCTACACCTGCTCAGGCTACTCTAGGAACACCTGACAGTAGATCAGGATTACCTTGCAAATTTTTTTCTAAACTAAAGTCTGATTGACATCTTGTTCATTTTGTAAATTATTTTCACCACCATAACAAATTCATTAGTCAGTATAATTTTCCATTCTTTTAAGAGATCTCCTCCTCAAAAATTTAACAGTATGTGAGTCACACATATTTGAAAGATACCAGTTTGATTTTCTGTTCCTGTGTAAAGTAAGGAAGTTGTATTTTGCAATACATGCAGTGAGCCAACACGTGCTAATGGTATATCAACAATCTTAGTGGGCCAGAGGAGAGGCCATTGTTCAATGGCCACAACAGACACTTTAACTCCTGCACACAGCAACCTTTCAAACTATTTTTGCTTTATTTTCATTCTGCATACAGGTGCTCCCTCACCTAATCCTTTGGTAAAATAAATTTAATTACTTGGGTTACTCTCAAAGCCCCTTTACTGTCTTTGTTGCTTCCTATATTGTATCAAAGCTACCCCTGCTATAGGAGGTAGCCTAAAATGAGTGAGATAATCACCTGTCTCAAAACCCCAAATGTCTAAAGAATGAGCCACAACTTGTACTCTCCTTCATAGTCAGCCTCAGTGGCCCCAAGTGTCACAGTTATGCTTTGCAAATTTAGACTGTTTTCCTGTTATTAATTCAACAATTTCTTTTGGGAGTGATTCCCAGGTCCCCATGTGTAAATTTACAGGATCATCTCCAATAATCATTAGCCTCTAGGACACACTGATATTTACTTCTGTGCTCCCTGGAATTTTGAGAATGAGCAAAGCAATGTTTTGCCTGGAACTCAGGATGGGTCGCTAGTCATTTTCTGTACCACAAGGCATCTGTTGTTTGGAGGTCCTGGGCCTGGGCTCCGTTCCTGTTTCTTGTGAGGGAGGAGGTCCAGTGAAATTTAGAACAGCTATTCTAATGACTTCCCTTTTCACACTGAGGGAAAAGACCAAGGATTTGACTGGTATCGCCCTCTGTACAAGGCAGATCTGTGGCTCCTGATTCAGTCAGAATGGGACACTGCTTATGAATATGTCTTGTTTTTCCACAATTAAAACATTTGCTTTTAATAAATTTTTTTGTCCCTTTTGTAAGACTTAGCATGGCCTGAGCTAGCCTGGAATTCTTCTATGACTTTGTTGCTATATCTTGCCAAGCTCTAATATAATTTCCAAATTCTTTTGTAGCCCTAGTGGCCCCAAGGGCTTGTTCATAATCATTATTTGTGTTTTCAAAGTCCAGTTGCAAAATGTCAACTACCTGCACATGGATTGCTTCCTGTATAGGACTCTGGGAAGCCTATAAAAATGTAGAAAAGACTAAACTGAAGTGCCCTCTTTTGAGAGAATGGCTTATGCCTCTCTCATCAACAAATTTATCTGGGTCATATGCCTCATTAGAGTAGGCCATTTACTGTGCTAAGGCCAAAAAATGCCTTGTTACCAATTACATACCCTCAGTGATACCTCGCCTTCTGGTTGCTCTACTTCTGCCTTCCTGTTCACAAGTTCTTGTAACTTTACATTAAAATGAAGATATTGGCTTGTCAATAGACAGGAACAGGAAAGAGTTAGTCGAAGAGCTAGTGTAAACGAAACTTGGGTCCCATTATTCATTATACTATTTAATTCCTTCAAAAGCCTTATACCCTTTTACAATTCTATTTATGTATCCTCTGCTGGGGATCATCACAGCATGATATGACTATGATAGGGAAGCAACAAGGCCCAGTTGGATCATCTGCCACAGTAGCTTGGTAAATGAGCTTCTGATATTTAGATAAAGGTGACTTGCACAAGCCTCTTGAACTTTGGGAGATTTGGGCTATGAAATCGGTTCTTTGTCTTCTATATGATCTTTTTCCTTTCTTGCATTTAGGGGTACAGTGGCAGTAGTAGTAGTTGTATCCATGCATAAATATTCCATATGAATTTAATCAGACTTTATGTTGAAAAGTTTTTTGGCTCTTGGACGGGCTTTCCTTAAATTTTCTTCCACTTTATCTCAGGTTTTTGTATCCAAAGTTCTCACTTGTGGGAACCAGTGAATATATTTGATAATCTCTTCCAGCATTTTTAAAAGAGAATGAGTGTTAACCTGAATAGGGTTAGTTTAACAAAAGTTAAACTCTAAGCAAAACGTAAAGTACTCCACAGATATTATAGCTGAATTCCCTATTTAAAATAATAAGGGATATGAGGATTTCTTTTACAGAGTCTATGTAGTGCAATGCAGGCTGATATTGAATTCATAATGATTTTTCTGCTTCAGCCTCTCTAGTGGTGAGATTACAAGCAGTTATCACTACAACTGACATGAGAATATTTTTAGCAGACTAACATAATTATATGTTATTATTAAGTAATTGATTACTCTTTACTAATTTTTATTAATTAATTGATTTTACTGATACAATGTGTATGTGTGTATATATATATATATATATATATATAAAATAGACATTGAAAATTTCTACCAGGATATGACACGTCTTAATTCTCATTGTTCCCATTCCTCCCTCAACTCTACATCCCCATGCCTGTACATATATAAGCTTTGTTTTCTTTATTTTTACCATCACATTTTTCCTCTTGTAATATATACACTCATGCCATTTAACATTTGAATATTTTCTATTTCACAGTATGTATCTTACACTCAAGAACTCAATTATATCTTCGGTTTCTTATACCAGAGAAAAGATATGGTATTTACAAATCTGTGGCCTACTTATTTCACTTATGAGTATGTCCTTAACATATGTCCATTTGAGTAAAAATGACTCAAACTTACCTTTATGGCAGAGTAATACACCATTTCATTAAAAAAATCTATATTTAGTGTCCAGTTGATGGGTATTTGGATTGTTTCCAAGGTTTAGCTATCACAAACTGAGCTACTATGAACATGGGTGCACAAATGTCACTGTGATATGAATCTTTTAATTCTTTTGTGTATACACCTAACAGGGGAAAAGCAGGGTCAAATGGGACTTCTAATCATGGTATTTTAAGGAATCTGCACACTGATCTCTATGGTGTTTGCACCAATTTATATTCCCACCAACAGTGGAAAAGGATAGCTTTCTCCTCACAGACTCACCAGCATCTTTTGCTGGCTAATATCAAGATAGCAGTCATTCATTGTGGAGTGAGGTGAAATATCAGTGTGGTTTTCATCTGTGTCTTTTAAATGACTACTAATGTTGAACAATTCTTCACATGCTTCTTTGCTGCTTTTACTTCTTCCTGTGAAAAGTGCCTGTTCATTTCTGATGCCTATTTTTTAATTGGGTCTTTAAGTTTGGAGGGACTGATTTTTTAAAGCTCTTTGTATATGCCAGATAGTAGCAGTTTGTCTGAGAAACAACTGGTGAATTTTTTTCCCATGTCGTTGGTTGTCTTTTCATTCTGCCAGTGGTTTATTTTGCTGTACAGAAGCTTTTTTTAATAAGATGAGATCCTATTTTTTGATTCCTTCTGCTAATTCTTGTGCTATTCAAGTTTTTGTTCATAAAGTTTTTCCCTAAGCCAAAATCTCCAAGGGTTCTACCTATCCTATTTTCCAGAAGGTTTAGTGTTTCTATTTTAATATTTAAGTCTTTAATCCACTTTGATTTGAATTTAATACATGGGGAAATAGATATATCTAGCTTTAGTCTTATTTTCAGGTTAAAGCCCAGTTTTTCTAGCACCATTTATTAAAGAGGGTATATTATCCCAATGGAGGATATTTGGCTCCTTTGTCAAAGACGAGGTGGCTCAGTGTATCTGATGGTGCTTCTGGGTGTTCTACTCCACTGGTCCTCGGGGCTGTTACTTTGCTAGAACCATGCCGTTTTTATCACAGTGATTTTGTAGTATACTTTCAAACTGGAGATTGTGATACCCCCTGCCCTTTCCTTGTTGCCTAGAATTGTTTTTGGTATTCTAGAATTTGGTATTCTAGAATTGTTTTGGTATTCTAGGTCTCTTTTGGTTCCAGATGAATTTTTGGATTATTTTCTCTTTATCTGTGAAATATACTGTTGTGATTTCAATTAGTATTGCATTGAATTGAACAAAAGCTGTGGGAATACAGCCTTTTCCACAATACTAGTTCTTCCTATCTAGGAAAAAGGGATGTCTTTTCATTTTCTGATATCCTTACCAATCTCCTTTTTCAGAGTCTTGTAGTTTTCAGAGTAGAGGTCTTTCATTTCCTTTGTTAGGTTGATTTCCTAGATATTTCATTTTTTTAATATTATTGTGAAAGTGATTGACTCCCCAATTACTCTCAGTGAGTCTGTTGTTTGTCTATACAAAGACTAATAATTTTTGAGCATTGATCTTGTATCTAACTAGTTACTAATTTTGCTCATTAAAACTAACAGTTCTTTGGTTGAGGTTTCAAGATCTTCTATCTAGAGTATCATGTCATCAGCAAATAATGACAGCTTAACTTTTTCCTTTCCTGTCCTTATTCCCTTTATTTCCTTATCTTGCCTACCTGCTATGGCTAGAATTATGTTGAATATGAGTGATGATAGTTGACACTGTTGTCTTGTTCTTGATCTTAATGTGAAAGGTTTCACTTTTTAACCATTTAGAATAATGCTGGTTGTTAGTTTCTCATATATAGCTTTTATTAATTTGAGATAAAGTCTATTTATTCCAATTATCTGTGAAGTTTTGATCCTGAAAGGGTGTTGGATATTGGTGAATGTTTTTTTCTCTGTCTATTGAGATGACCATATGGTTTTTGTCCTTTAGCTTGTTAATACAGTGCATTATGTTTATTGATCTACATATGATGAAACATTCTTGCATCCATGCAATTAATCCAACTTGGCCAAGGTGTATGATATTCTTAATGATTCTCTGTGTTCTATTTGCCAGTATCTTATTGAGGATTTTTGCATTAATTTTCATTAGTGAGATTGACCTGTAGTTCTCTTTTTTGGTTGTGTCTTTTTCTCCCTCTGGAATCAATGTAATGGTTGCTTGTAGAAAGGAATTTGGGAGCACTGCTTCCTTTTCAATGTCAATAAAAACTTTGAAAAGTAATAGTGTTAACTCTTCTTTATCAATTTTGCAAAATTCAGCAATAAAGCTATAAGGATCAAAGTTTTTCTTTGTTGGTAGGGTTTTTTTAAAATTACATTTTCATTTTCACAGATTGATATAGAGGTATTTACCATTTTTATATCTTCATTCAACTGTGGAAGTTCATATGTACTAGGAGTCTATCCATTTCTTCTATATGTCCCACCTTATTCTGTGCAAGACAGGGGAAGAAGAGGCAACCAGAACCCTCATGGCAAGCTCCAGTCCCCCATAAGTCCCACAACAAAAGGATTAACAAACAACAAACATCAAAATTGAAACCTTGAGAAAAAGGCTAAGCCTAGGCTTGACTCTTACTACTCTGAGCAGCAGCAGCAGAAGGCCAAATACTGCAGCAGCAGAAGGGGGCTTTCATGCTGAGCTTGTTACAGCTTTATTTGTTACCAAGCTTCACACCTATAATCTTAGCATGTAAAACACAGGCTGCTCTAAAACCCTTCTGGACCTTACTAGTCTCATTTTTTTTCCCACAGGCCTATGGTGTAGTCCAGGTGGCAGGGAGGTGCAGGGCCAAGCAGCAGAGAAGAATGGTGCAGGCAAACCTTCCTGCCAGCACATGCCATGTGGCTCCACCTGGCCCTATTACCTTAACTTATTTTTTATAAATTTATAATATTCCAAGGATTTGACAATTTTTGTACTTTAATTAACATTTATCCAGCAGTATCACAGTTTAATAATTGCATGCAGGTTGTCATGAAATTCTCTTTTATGTATTTGAAAATGTCTATTGACAGGTAGTAATTGAACAATTATCAGTCATAATATTATATGTCAATACATGTATAAAATGTCTACTAATAAAATGAGCATAATTAACATTTCCATTCCTTTATCATTACTTTGTTCTTAGAGCCATTGAGCTCTTCTCTTGTACTTATTCATAAAGTATATATTGTCTTATCATAAATGACAGTCACCAACTGTGTTGAACACTAGAAGTACTCCTCCTGTCTGTGTTGATATAATTATTATCCAACCCTCCTCTAGTCTTGCTTGCCCTACTCTTTCCAGAATTTATTAATTGTTGTTTCTATATCCTACCTTGCTACTTACTTGTTTCACTTTCACATATGAAAGAGAACATTTTCTTTCCTATCACCAATATTTCACCTAACAAGAGGACTAGTTTCATTCATTTTTCCCACAAATTATAACTCTTTTAATATGAATAACATTGCAATGAGTATATACATGACATCTTCTCTCCATGTATCTATTGTTTTGGTGGAAGTTGAACCCAGGGCTTTATGAATGGTGCTTATATCCTCTATCACTGAGATACAATTGCAGTCTCTTACATCTGCATATATAATCTCATTTATTTTTATGCAAAACCTCAATGAGGCATGTACTATAAATTTCCACCTTTACAAATGAAAAAGGAAAGTGAAATCTATGATGTTCAAGCAACATTTGTAAAGGTATATAGTTA
Organism: Petromus typicus; assembly: GCA_004026965.1. Lineage (NCBI taxonomy): Eukaryota > Metazoa > Chordata > Mammalia > Rodentia > Petromuridae > Petromus > Petromus typicus. The sequence continues at coordinate 33,351 of PVIR01013109.1, read as the reverse complement.
CAGTGGAATGTGTTTGTAGTTCTGTCTGAATCCAAACCTCATGATATTTTATATGAATGTGTAATATATTTGTAATGTATATTTGTAACATATATAATGTAAGATATTTGTAAAAGTACTTCAATAAGTCATAATTCAAATATTTTACCCTTTTCCTTTCATAATGTATGAAAAAAATTAGTTTTCTATTTTCTTCTAAAATAGTTTGTTAACTTCTAAAATCTTGATCTGTTTATATTTAAAGTAGAGAAGAATATTATTTTTCCTAGCTAGAAGTTCATATCAGTATAGTTTGAGGTCTGTTTTAAAACACACATACTGGGGAATCTCCAGCAAAGGTGCAATTTAGTATTTTGGTTGAGTATTATTGTCCTCTACAAAGCCACCATATCCTACATTATGCATACAAATACAAGAAAAAGAGGAAAAGGGAGAAGAAGAAGAAGAAGAAGAAGAAGAAGAAGAAGAAGAAGAAGAAGAAGAAGAAGAAGAAGAAGAAGAAGAAGAAGAAGAAGAAGAAGAAGAAGAAGAAGAAGAAAGAAAGAAAGAAAGAAAGAAAGAAAGAAAGAAAGAAAGAAAGAAAGAAAAAAAAGAAAGAAAGAAGAATAACAAGAACAAGAACAAAAAGGATAAAAACTAGAGGAAGAGGAAGAATAGGGAGATGAGAAAGTTGTAATTTTATCTTGACAAAAAATTATGTAATACTGTGATCTCTTCAGATTGAAAAGATATTAGATAATGTTTTCAGATTTTTTAAAATCAAAGATGAGTGATTGTATTTTAATTTATTGAAAAAATGCTATAAAGTGAAATGTCTAGAGTGGGGGAAAATGAGAAATCTAGCTATAAGTGTGTAAGCAAGAGGTTGCTAAAAGTTTCTTACAGCAAAGGAATACTATTTTGAAATAAACAAAGTTTAGATATTTGTAAAAAAAACAAATATATGTATCTTGAGACCATAATATTAAGTTTTGAAAAAATGGGCTTTTTTATTTCACTTTTTTCCAGTACCAGGGGTCAAATTCAGGACCTTGGAATCAGGAATGTTGCTACTGAGTGATATATCCAACCATGAAAGTGAGTCAGTTGAACTTACTGTTTCATAGATGAAACAGCTACATGCACTAGCAAGATTCTAAATGAAGGGCTGAATGTCTAAAGTAGCATTAGTCTTATATACATTCATTTGTCATTATTTTATTCTCTTGCAAGTACCAGTACATTTACAATTATTTCAAAAACTCATTTATCAAATTAATATCTGAAGTTTCCCCTTATATTCTAGTAGTTTCATAGTTGTCAGTCATATACTTAAGATCTTATTGAATTTAATGGTACTTGTGGAGCAAACAACCAACTCAATGGGAAAAAGTATGTGTACACTGTACATCTGATAAGAAATTAATATCAAGAATATATGAAACTCAATAGCAACAAAATAAGAGACCCTATTAAAAACTGACTAAAGTAGTTTAGGTAGAACTCTGCTAAAAATTGGCATAGGGAAAGTCTTTATGAGCAAAACCTCTACAGTAAGAGAACTAGCAGAAGAAATCTACAATTGGGATTTGCTCTTATTAAAACAGCTTCTGCACAGCAAAAGAAACCATCAGAAGAGCAAAAGTCAAGTCATAATATGGGAAAAAATCTTAACCAGATGTTTCTCAGACAAAAGGCTACTATCTAGAGAATATAAAGAGCTTAAAAAATCAGCCTCTACAAATTTAATGACCCAGCTCAAAAATGGACATCTGAAATGCACAGACACTTTTCACAAGAAGAAAAACAGCTAAAAAACATACCTAGAAATGCTCAACATGGCGGGTTTTTCAAGAGATGCAGATGAAAACAACAAAGAATGATGCTATCTCAAAATTAACAAGCAAAAAATGATAGTGTGTGAGGAGAAAGGAACCCTTCTCCACTGTTGGTGGGAATGTAAACTGGCATAACCACTATGGAGATCAGTATAGAGATTTCTCAAAAAACTAGGCTTACAGGTCCCATCTGACCCTGATTTCTCTTGCTAAGCATATACATAAAAGATTCACATCACAGTCACATATGTGCACTCATGCTTATAGCATCTCAGTTTGTGATAGCTAAATCTTGGAAATGTTTCAAATGCTCATCAACTGGTGACTGGATAAAGAAGTTTTGTTTTGTTTAATAAAATAGAATACTATTTGGCCATAGAGAATGTTAAATTTGAGTCATTTATAGTCACGTCGACATACTTTAAGGACACACTCACAAGTGAAATAAATAGGTCACAGATGTGCAAATATTGTATCTTCTCTCTGGTGTGAGAAATTTAAGATATAAATGATGTCTAAAATGTAGCATATTGATAGATATTGAAAAATATAAAATATTCAGAGGAAAACAGGGATAGGGGTTTTTAAAGAAGTGAAATAAAACATGTATGGTAAAAAAAAGGAACCAAAGCTTATTTATATCAGGGGTGGGAGGTTGCAGGGTGGGCAGGGCAATGGAAAAACTTAGAATTATGTTCTGTCACATACTGGTACAAGTTCTCAATGTGGATTGTGATCATGACTGATACATAATATATACCAATAAAATAAATTTTTAAAAATTGAATAAAAACATCTCAATAGATCATCAATTTATTCACATAAATGTTGCTCAGAGGAAGAACAAGTGTTCCAGAGTCACATGAAAATGTTTCCTATCACTATTTATTGCGCAAATGCAAATCTAAATGGCAGTAAAGCAACATCTTACCATAGTAAGAGTAACTGTTTTCAGAAAGACAGAAGGTAACAAGTGTTTGTGCAGATGGAAGGAAAGTTCAGTCTTTGTGCACACTTAGTGACAATGTAAACTGAAATAATAATTATGGAAAACAATATGGAATTTCCTCAAAAATCTAGCACTATGACATGATTTAAGTATCCTACTTCTGAGTGAATACTCAATGGAAATACTGAGGAATTCACAAAGAAAATACACACACACGCACACACACACATATGTATATATACATATATATATATATATATAATAATAATCTCATTGTTTTTCTCTCCTGACTCCATTTTGCTGTGAGTATTTTCTATTTCATAGTATATAATATACATTTTAGAACTCATTTACATCTTCATTTTCTCATACCAGAGAAAAGATACGACATTTACATATCTGTGACCTATTTATTTCACATCCATTTAAGTATAAACGATTCAAACTTATCATTTTTTATGGCAGAATAATGTGCCATTCTGTAGGAGAACCACAACTTTTTACCCCATCTCCAGTTGATGGACATTTTGGTTGTTTCCTAGATTTAGCAATCATAAACTGAGCTGCTATAAACATGAGTGTACATATGTCGCTATGATATGAATCTTTTAATTCTTTTGTGTATATACCTAGCAGAGGAATAGCAGGGTCTCTGGTTGCTACTGGGGTGAGTCTCCACGCCCAGTATTGTTATGTGGTTACCGGGGATCGAACCCCGGTCCTTGCGCTTGCAAGATAGATGCTGGAACCACTGAGCTATATCCCCGCCCCATAGAGTGTCTATTTCTATTTCTAGAAATTTGGGGGCTAAATAAGCAGTTTGGGAGCCAAATTTTGATAACACCTGAGCTAATGATAGACTGCAAATGATATTTGTATAAGAATATATAATACATACATACATACATACATACATATATTTTTTTTAATTTTAAGTATTGCTGATTTTTGTTATTATATTTACAGACAATTTTTGTAAAACAACAAGGCAGGATTTGGGATATTTATTATCTTTGTATTTTCCAGAATCTGAAATCCATATTTTAGTTTTCCATAATAAAAAGAAACATTATTTATTTTTGTTTGTTTGTTTTTGTTTTGTTTCATTTTGGTTTTTTGACACAGGGCCTCTCTTTGTACTTCAGGCTGGCCTGGAGCTCACTATGTAGCCCCGGCTAGCCTGAACTCACAGCAATCCTCCTGCCTCTGCCCCCTGAGTGTTGGGATTATAGGCATGATCCACCATGTCTTACATTATGGTATGTGGTACTGATTGCTGGTGGGCCTGAGTCACTATACCCAGCATTGTTTTATGTGATTACAGGGAATGGAACTCCCAGACCTTGCACTTGCAAGGCAGGCATCAGAAGCACTGATCTAAATCTCTGGCCCCAAAAGAAACAGTATTTTGCAAGTTCCTGGTCAACTTCTAATTGCAATACCATCATCTATACAAAATGGAATATATATAGAATTTTGAGCCTAAATCCTAAAAACTGATTAATTAGATAACCGATATATCTTTAGTATTACTCACTGAAAAACACAAGAGAATATCTGTGTTCAAAGGTTTCTATAACTTAAAAATCTGAAATATTAAGGAAACAAATATCTCAAGTGAACCCAAATCCCACCATGTAAATAATGTCAACTTTTGCTATGTTTATTTAGTTCCATGTTTTGGTCACAGTTATTATTTTACTTGTACATAATATACATTAAGTTAGTAAGGGGTATTTTTTATTTACTAATTTTAAATGAATCTTATCATTGAACTAATCCATATGGATCCTTTTCTGCATTTTCTTCGTCAAATGATCCTAGGGACATTTCCTAAAATGTTGAGTCATTTTCATGGAGTGTTTTTTTGGAGAGTACAAAACTGAATGATGAGTTTTAATTTTTCAGAGGTAATTAATATCAACTTTTCCTAGTAAATGCAAAACTGTATGTGGAAGAGGCAAATATAGCTGCTTCATTCAATATGCATAACAGATGCCATTATATTTCTACACATCTAAATAGTGTTTTCATATTGTTAAGAACTGAGTGTGGTATTTCAATCTGGATTGTTGCAGATTTTTTTAAAAGTCAATAATACAAGCCTACAAAATTAAAATGCACTACTTGTGTCAAACATAACAAAATCATTGTTTGTTTATTTTTAAGGTGCTAATAAAAAAGATTAATGATACTGCTGGATAATGAAACAGTCTGCTAGGAAGCAAGCCCCAGAATATAGAGTGGCACAGTAGCCAGGAAAGTGAAGACAGAGAATACTTTCCTTTTTGAATACATTCAACATAATTCTTTTTACTGTTTGACTTGTATTTGGGGTTTAAAATAATTGGCTATCTTTATACGTGCTTTCAGATATGTTGGTGACTATTTTACTTCCAGACAGAAAACATTTACATTTGATGTTTTTTTTTTTTTTTTTTTTTTTTTCCAAAAAACTTCAGTGAAGGTTTTGGACCTCCACATAAACTTGATTTCCTAAACAAAGACACCATTCTTAAATACCTTACACAGAGTAACATCAACAATGCAGACCCAGCAACTCAAACTGATGACAGTCTAAACTGCTTTTTTTCTGAATATGAGGAGTTTAAATAAATCTACTGAAAGTTTATTAAGCTCAATGAAAAACAGGTGTAGGTAAATTTTTTACTTTACTTAGGAAACTGCTACAATTTGTTTCAGTAGAATTGAATTTCAAATTTTTATATTCAAAAGAATAATAAAGCATAAAAGGGAGAAGCAAGAAGAGAAAGAGATTGAAAAAAGAATTTAAAATATGTTATGTATATGTACCAAGTTCCAGCAGGGAATGTAAACAGTATGTATCACACATATACCAAAAAGCTAAAATAATAATCTTCAAAAACCAGAAACAACAAAACACCGATTCATTTCTTACTGAAGCTTTAAAAATGCCCTATCAGTCAATTGTTGTTTAATAGTCCTCTATGTCTTGTGAATCAGAATACAAAGAAAATCAAACTATTAATGATAATAATAAATGATAATAATACTAATTATGCATTTCTTTCCTTGGACATTTTGAAAATAACTCTTTGTTTATTTATATGTTATTGCCCTAAATCCAAATGAAGTACCTGATACTATTTACAAAGATGAAAACAAACACCCAAAGATTTGTGAACATCACAATTTTATGAGTTATTATTTGGCTTAAAATCCACTGGGCCACACCAATGCTTGTTCCTGATCTAGCAGGGGAAGCATCTCACAACAACATTCTGGCTTCACCTATGAACAGAAGCTCTGTGAATAGGGCATAGACATTTGATGATAAAAAGCCCTCTAGATGATCTGGAAACATTGAAATTTTAGTTCTGTTGATATGAATAATTGCAATTAAAACAGACGATGGTATATATACCTACAATCACTATGTTAAACATGTAACTAATACTTAGGTTAGGAATTTACTAGGTTAAATATTTTATTCCTTGACAGGTTAGTTCTTCTCATTGTCAAAAACTAGACCTTATTTGATGTACCAATAAAGATTAAAAAAAAAAAAAACTAGACCTTATGCTCTGTGTTCAATATAATTCTCAAGGGATTAGTGAGAGCAATGAACATGAGGGAAAAAAAGAGATATGGAAAGGAAAGGAAGAATTTAAATGATTATTTTTTATTGATGACATAATTCTCTATATAGAAGATCCCCAAACTCCACCAAAAGACTCCTAAAACTAATATCCAAATTGGGTAGCATAGCAAGATTAAGGCCAACACCTAAAAATCAATAGTATTCCATGAACAACAGTAGGTTCATGAGAAAAAAAGTTATAAAAACAGTATTCTTCACAATAATATCATGAAAAATCCAACACTTAGGAACGAGGGAAGTGAAAGATTTCTACAATGAAAGCTATCATGATCTGAAAAAGGAGATTAAAGAAAAGAGGATATAAGAATATGGAAGATATACCATTCCTGGATAAGCAGACCCAATACAGTCAAAATGGCCATATTTATGCAACTGTTATTCAAATCTAATATCATATCAAAATACCTATAACATTCCTTACAGACCAGAAATAAGGAATCCTAAATTTCGTATGGAGCCAAATAACACCTAAAATAGCAAAAGCAATTCTGGGCAACACTGCCAAGGTAGGGAACATCACAATTCTTGACTCCAAGTTATATTACTATGTGTCATATACTGGTACAAATTCTCATTGTTGAGTGCAATCATGATTTGTATATGTAATGTACCAATAAAGATTTCAATAAAAACTGGTTATACACATGCTCAAGGTTAAACCTAGACTCACATCACTCATCATGCTCTAAATTAAAAGAACTAAAGTCTAAATCAAAAGGACTAAAGTCTAGAATACAAAACAAATTCCAAACAATTTAACCATCAAACTTAGAGATCCAATTTAAAAATGGACATCAGAAATGAGCAGATATTTCTCTGCTGAAGAAATACAGATTGACAGTAAACTCATGAAAAAATGCTCAACTTTGTTGGAAATTCTAGAAACTCAAGTGAAAACAACACTGAAATTTTAATTCCCTCCAGAAAGAATAGATGACATCAACGAATCAACTGATAACAAATTCTAGTGAGGCTGTGGAGAGAAAAAAATCCTTTGTGATTTTTGATGGGAAGGTAAAGTGATACAACCATAACTACTATGGAAAGCAGTATGGGCGTTCCTCAAAAAATTAAAAATAGAAATTCTGCTTAATCTTGCTGTTCTCCTAGATAACTTTGGAAAATAGATAAAGACCTCCTATTATAGTGATGTATGCATACACGTTTGTAGCATCATAATTCATATAGCTAAATGTTGGGAATAGTCTATATGTACAAAGATGAATGGATAAAGCAAATGTATGCAATCCAGCATGAACAATATATCTAAAAGTATACTCGAACTTATTTCAACTGTCTTACATTTCTCATGCACTGCTTGGCCTCTTAGTGTGGTGTTAGGTCTCGTATACGATCACTAGCTTATGAAGTCTTAGAAGATAAACAACTTTGATGCTGGAAAATTAGAAACAGGAGTGGAAATAGGAGGAAAAAAAAAACAAATGAAATGTGCTGTTTACATGTACTAGCTCTCTATAGTGAATGTAATTATTATGTGCTGAAAACATGTACTAACCTACAGCAAAAATTATTTTCAAATATGCCGTAATTCATGATTTTAGCAATTCAGATGGATCTTTCAACTGCTAAAAATAGTGAACATTTACTACATATTTTTTTATTTTTTATTTATTTATTTATTTTAGGTTTTTTTTGAGACAGGGTCTCGCTTTTGTAGTTCAGGCTGGCCCTGAGCTCAGCCTCCAACTCACATCACAGCAATCCTCCTGCCTCTGCCTCCTGAGTGCTGGGAACAGGCGTGAGCCACCACGCGCGGCACTGTGGTATGTGGTACTGGTTGCTGCTGGGCCTGAGTCTCCACGCCCAGTATGGTATGCGCTTACCAGGGAATCGAACCCGGGCCCTTTCGCTTGCAAGACAGGCGCCGGAACCACTGAGCTAACTCCCCAGCCCAAACATTTACTACATATGAAAGTAAACATTTCCCTGTTTTTATCATATTGGAAGGTAAGGATGTTAGGTAAGAATTTTGTAAATGATGATGCTTTTCAGTAGAATTCAAGTCGTATAATTTTTTGAACTCAATTAATTTGTAAAATTCTTCAGTCTTTAATTTTTCAAATTTCACAATATTTCCCTCTCAAATCTCAAATTCTGTACTTCATAGACAAACAGTACTACACTTGTCCTATGTTACATGGCTTTATGATCTTATACTTTTCCGTCATCCTTGAGTACTTTACCTTTCTCTCGCATTCCTGTATTTCTTTGTTAATCTACAATTGATTAAATTCTGTTTAGACATCATGATATATTACATGAATCACTAGGTATTCAGGTGTGATAAAGCATCTCTTCTGTGTGTTGAAACTCAATATTGTGATAGTTCTTAATGTGCACGCCCTAGGGGGACCAAGTTGGGTTCTAAGGCAACATTGTTTATAACTATCATTCTTCATTTTTATAGGCTTTCATATTTCATGGATAGGTTAGCTACCTACTATTTCATACTGCATCATTTTTTAACCACAAATTATTTGAAGAACATTTCCCCTGAAGTATTTAAATCTTTAGTTAGTAAAGAAGCATCACGATTTCTTAATGAGAGATTATATCCTAATAAATTGTATATTTGTGAAATAGAGCTCATCATAGTATAAAAAGAGAGTTTAATGTTTGATGGTAGATGCCAAAGAAACTGACCTTAAAGTGACAAATCTATGCAAATAACATGAAATATTAGAAGCTGCGCATATAAAGAAAGGATTAGAGACTAGAAAATAAAAAATAATAATAATAGTAGGAGTGGTAAAGGTGTGTGTGGGGAGAACTATTCTTATTACGATGAATTAATTGTTTCTTGTTTAGGAAGTTGTACCTGAATAAGTAGATGGAAGTCTTCTAGATTTGGGGTTATGTTCTAGGTACAAAGATATCTAGTCACATGGAGAGTCTTATTAGTCCCACTCATCTTTCCAAGACCCCTACACAGTAAAAGCCATTATAAATTGAATCAAATACAATGAAATGATATCCTTGCATACAAGAGGCTAATTTCCTCCATCTTTGCACAACAGTGGTCAGTATCATTGAATGTTGAGTAAGGATCAGATAAAAAAATTATCTTTCTAAGGAAAAAACAGCTTAGTAAATAAGAGGCAATATTTTAACTTACCATACTCGTAACTCTAAAACATAGCTCATAATCCCAGCACTCTGGAGGCAGAGGCAGGAGGATTGCTGTGAGTTTAAGGCTGAGCTGAGGGCCAGCCAGAACTACAAAAGTGAGACCCCATCTCAAAACAAAACAAAACAAAACAAAACAAAACAAAAAAAAACTCAATATTATTATGTGGGACAGCCTGGATAAATCATTGGTGAGTTCTCCTTAGTGAGCCAAGGTTATGCACTGTATTATTCCATTTTCATAGCATTTTATATAAGTTGTTGAAATGGTGGCTAATTAATTTTCCAAAGGTACTTAGAGTGAGTCAAATCAGGTGCAAAAACGAAATGTATTTTTGTAATGATGGAAAATGTATCTGCTTCATAATGTCAATGTTGGTACTCTCATGTGCTTTGCATTCCAGTTTGCAAGATTTTATTGCTGGGAGAAGCTGAGTAAAGAGTATATTATTTTACAACTGAATGTGAGTCTATAATTATCTCACAACAACAACAAATGTTTCAGGTTGCTATGAAAGCACTGAATAAAGTGATAATCAAAAGGGTCTCTTTCAGGAAGTGATATTTGGATTGGAGTCTTAGTGCAGTATGGGAAATACCTGGAGATAGGAGAAGGGCGCACTTTCCAAGAAGCCACACTCTTCTAATGCATTGCAGAGGGCAAATTACAGGAAGGTCAGTGGTTAATGTAAAAAGATGGACTGAGTGGCTTTTTATGTTACCTCAGCAAGAAGTAATGGTAGTGTGGTCTCATGTGCTATCTATTAAGTCACAATTAAATAGACTCAATCATTAGTCAGGAAATGGAATAAAGTGACAGAAAAATCTCAAAGATAGATAAAATTTGATTCCTACAACAGTAGTTCATTTATTTAGCCATATTGCAAAACAACAGTTCATCGTCTCCTCTGGAAAAGTTGTACAGAGTAATACATTGCTTTCAAAAATAAGTTTGATTTGCAATGCATGACATTTGTGCAAACATTAACAGATGCCAATTCACCTGTCACATAAAGTAAATGTGTCTAACGTATTCTTAATGTTGAGCAGCAAAATGAAATGAAACTATTCCGACATACTTATGTATTTTTTAAACATAGTGAACATTAAATATATTCCAGGTAGTGAAAATATATTAAAGAAAAAATACTTTTAGAAAACATGAGTCTGAAGGATTTGAGACCTAAGGTTTATATTAATTTTTTATCATTAACATATTAATTTGTATATATTTATTATATATAGTGATGTTTCTAAATTTCATATAATTTGTGGTAGAATTAGTTCAAAATTATGGCTGTCTGAGTGATGATAGAATTACAATAACTACATTACCTATCTTCATTAATTCTGTCTAATTTAATGATGCAGTTACTTTGCAGGTCTTCTGAGCTGGTAGCTCCCAGTCACAATTGGCCTGGCAGTCTCCTTTGGTTAAGAGATGACCACTTTCTTGTTCAATTTCTGCTCCACTGGTACTATGAAACAACTATGTCTGTACTCTCTCAATCTTTCCTACAGTTATTTCTCCTGCTGTTTTGTGGATATGCTTTTCTTAACTACCCAATGAAAATTAATTCACTCATCCCTCTACCTTCAGAAGGCTGACTGCTTCATTATGTGAAATCTCTGCAGGTCGTCTCAAAAAACCACATTAGATCTTCGTTGGAGTCATATCAACCATGAAGATCAAATCCCTTTCACTAACCCAGTTACTGGACTGAATTTGTATCCAGGTTCTGATTAAGTGCTTGCTGGAGTTCTCATCTTGAATTCCCTGAGGTTCCTCAAACAAAATCTGACCTGAAGAAATTCATCATCTTACTTTCAAAATATACTCCTACACATTTATGTCCTTTTTACATGATGTCACAGATATACCATCAAGTTATTCTAGATAAATGTGAAAATATCCTTGAATTATCCTCCAAACAACTTTCATAAAATATTCAGATAAAAGGGAGTTTAAAATGTCATATAAAATCGTATAAGTCATATAAGCCACCTTTAGTGACTTAAACTTTTGTCTTATTTGTTTTATATCCTTTGTTTTCATGAGAAAATCGTTGGAAATGTACAGGTTAAGTAAAAATTTGTAAAACTTGATTCTCTTTTCCTTTTCTAGACATAATCACTATTTGCATTAGGTATTCATTATTTCCAGGCATGCTTCTTGCTTTCATAACATGCTGATATATCCACAAACACAAATTTCATGAATATATACATGATTGAAATTTTAATTACAATAATTCAGTAAATGTAGGTATAGAACTTTATATTTCTGTTCACACTTATAATAATGATATTTATCTCAAGTATTTGTTTTTTTAAATACTGTATTTTACTAAAAATAAAAAGATAGTCAATTGTAAATTGAATTCTGTGTGCTATTATCTGCTTTTGTGATGGAAAATTTCATTTGTTTTCAGACTTTTACTTTAAGTGCTATAGATTTTACTTTCCCAATCTATATATATTCAAGTTCACCTAAGAAATCGATAGGAGTGTGACTTGTAGGTCTGCTCCTCTTTCTCATAACTAGAAATTAATACTTTGCACTCCAAATTGTTTGAACCCTATTATATATCTCTCATCAGTTATGTAATACTCTTATTGCTTCATACTTTCAAAAGACCTGATTTTGCAAGGATTGTATCTTTTTTTGATGTATATAAAACACTGTCTCATTGGTTTTAATATACATTGTCCTAATTTCTACTCTACTTGAGTAAATATTCATGTAACATCAGCCATCCAGATTTCTTACTTTGTAAATTATCTTTAGAAAGTACTCTGTTATATGTTTTTAAGTTTTATGTTTATCATATTTATTTGTGTTTATATATGTTAAATATATAAATTTATGTTTATCTTATTTATTTGTGATATATGTTAATATATATATAAACACTGTCAGGTAGATGCTTTGCAAATAACCTTTCATTCTGCGATATGTTTTCTTAATTTTAAAATTTATAATAGTACTAAATTTTAATATAGTTAAATGAGTTAATATTTTGAAAGAAATTGTATATTTTATATATAAAAACTTTTATATCATGAAGTAAGATATGTCTTCCTTACTTATATTGTGCTTTGATTTTACACAGAAATCATAATTCAATCTGAAATTTAAGTTTATGGAGTAGCATATGGGATATACAGGACTTCTCAAAATATTAGCTTTTATTGTCCCTGTATGATTTATTAAAATATTAATAATGATTAGCACTTATTTGTACATCTGTATATCTTTAATTTGTTCACCAGATGATAAGTATTGGTGTGATATTAACACAGTCTTCATAAAAATTACATTTTAGGACATGTAAGTCAATTTTCTTCAGTGTCAGTTAATAAAAGAACACCTTTCTATGTGTGTGTATAGTGTTGAATTTGTAGATTAGGTAAATAATGAACTCTGTTTATGTATTGTGCTATTTCCTCTTCTTAAATTACAGTATATCACCCAAATTAGTTGTTTAATTTTTGTAGAATATCTCTACAGATAATTTATTAAGTTGCATTAAGTGTTTTCTCAGAAGTCATATATTTGGTTGCAATTATAAATGGAGGTTTAAAATATTAAATTATTTATATTTACTCTTTATGTAAAGATAAGAAGCTTTTTTTTACAAATTCATGTTCCTTAATTTGGAAGTGCTCTGTAATTTTATAATAACACCACACAGTCTCTTTAAAACTTATACATGTAAATAATAATTTCATCTCCAAATAATGGAAACTTTCTCCATAATCTTTAACTTTATCTTCATTGCCATCTAAAAAGTATCTTGCTGCACAAACTACAATATCCAATTGAGTGCTGACTAGGAAATTGACAGACAGAATGATATATTTTTTTCAAGACTTTAATGGAAATTTATCTAATGTTCCATGGAAAATATATATTATTAAATTTAGGAGGTCTTCATTTCAAAATTTGTTATGTCAATCATTTTAAAAATCATAGATATGGTCTGAGCTCTTTGTAAATGACTTCACTCTGTGTGGTGAGTTATGTATGTTGCATGTTGATAGGAAACATAAATTCAGTATCAGTTAAATCCAACCTAGCCATACATTTTCTCAGCTTGCCTTTGATATAATAATTTTAAAATATTTATATCAGAAATTAATTGTCCCATAACTTCAATTTTTTTGTTTAGTCTGACAGTGACATAACAATAGTCTATATAACTATAAATTTGTTATTTCCCACCTTTCTTCTTAGACTCAGATCTTTGCACCAAAGTCTCCCCCTTCATTTATAAATATCTGATGTCTTACTTGCATAGTCTGAGTTTATATCTCCTTTCATATTTCAACATGACTTGGGACCAAAGAGAAGTGAAGAGGGTAAGTAATACTAAAGAATAAGTCTGAAGTTTCAGGAAAGTGTTCTCTAGTGAGATCATAGTATAAAGAATTACAGCAAAATGAGGAATATTTCACTTTTGCAAGAAGGACTTCTGAAGATAAAATAACATATCACGAGCAACTGTGTTTTGTTTTTTGTTTGTTTTTGTTTTTGTTTTCTTTTTTGAAACAGGGTCTCACTTTTGTAGTTCAGGCTGGCCCTGAGGTCAGCCTTGAACTCACAGCAGTCCTCCTGCCTCTGTCTCCAGAGTGCTGGAATTATAGGCGTGAGCTACCACACCTGGCACTGTGGTATGTGGTTCTGATTGCTGATGGGTGTGAGTCTCCATGCTCAGTATTGTTGTATGTGGTTATGGGGGATCAAATCCAGCCCTTGCACTTGCAAGGCAGGCACCCGAACCACTGAGCTAAATTCCTGGCCCAGCAGTTGTGTTTTTAATTGATATTACTGGTATATTTTATGCATATAATATGATCATATTTAAAACTTACAACTTAGACATGACACATCTTGATCCTTATTTTTCTCCTTTCCCTTGTCCTCCCTATGACCCACCCCCATATACATAAGCTTTGTTTCCTTTTTTTATCTATTAAGTTTTTCTTTCCTTTCTTTATTTTGCCATACCAAACCTTCCCCTTTTATTTTTGCATATTTTCTTCCTATTTGACATCAAGATTCATACATTTTGGACTTCATTTGCACATACAGTTTTTCATAATAGAGAGAAAATATGGTAATTACATATCTGTGTTCTATATATTTCATTTATGAATATACTCTTGAGGTACTTCCACTTGAGTATAAATGACTCAAATTCATCATTATTTATGGGTAAGCAATATTCTATCTTATAGAAAAAAAATACATCTTCTTTATCTGGTTCCCCAGAGATAAGCATAAATATAAATATTTATGTATGTATATTTCTGTGGTATGATTGTTTTAATTTTTTCATGTATATACCTGGGAGGGGAATATCCATGTCAAATGAGACCTCAATTCCTAGTTTTTTAAGCAATCTGCACACTGATCTCTATAGTGTTTGGACGAGTCTGCATTCCCAACAAAAGTGGAGAAGGGTTCCTATCTCCTTGCAGCCTTGTCAGCATTTGTTGTTGGTTAATTTCAAAACAGCAGCTATTGAAATCTTAGTGTTTTCTTGTGGATCTGATCTCTCAGACCACTGGCGATGTTGAGTACTTCTTCATATGTTTCTTAGCTGTTTTTGTTTCTTCCTTTGGAAAGTGTCTGTTCATTTCAGATGTCCATTTTTGAATTGGGTCTTTAAATTGGGGGAAGAGCTTTATTAAGTTCTTCATATACTCTAGAAAATAGTCTCTTGTCAGAGACACAGCTGGTAAAGAGTTTTCCCTAGTATAGGTAGTATTTACTCTCTGTTGTTGGTTTTTCTTGCTGTGCAGAAGCTTGTTGGCAAGATGATATCCTAATTGCTGATTCTTTCTGCTAGTTGCCATGCTGCTGAGGTTTTATTCTTAGAGTCTTTCCCTGTACTAATGGCTTCAAGATTTCCACCGAACCTATTTTCCCGCAGCTTTAGTGTTTCTCTTTCAATACATAGTTCTCTAATCCACTTTGATTTTAGTTTGGGGAATGAGATAGATCTAGCTTTAATCTTTGGCAAGCGAAACCCAGTTTTTCCAGCACTGCTTGTTAAAGACGTTATCTTTCCTTCATTGAGAGTGTTTGGCTCCTTTGTCAAAGAGAGGTGACTTAGTAGATCTGGAGTTTTTCTGTGTCTCCAGTCTGTTTCACAGATTCTTGGGTCTGTTACTTTGACACTACCATGAAGTTTTTATTCATAGAATCTTTGTAATGTAGTTTCAAATTGAGGATTGTGATCCCCTGCCATGACATTGTTTCCTATAATTGCTTTTTGCTATTCTAGGTCAATTGTGGTTCCAGATGACTTTTGGTTAATTTTCTGTGGTTCTGTGGAATATGCTATTAGGATTTCAATTGGAATTGCATTGAATGTATATTGTAATTTGGGCAATATGTCCATTCTGACAATATTTGTTCTTCCTTACCAGGAACAGTACCCTTTTAGAGTACTGTAGTTTTCAAAATAGAGGTCTTTCACCTCCTTTGTTAGATTGATTTCTTGCTATTTCATTTTTTGGTGCTATTTTAAGAGGAATTGAGTAATTGTTAAGAGAAAAGTTTAGTGTCAAATACAGAATATAACTATAGTGCTCTTAGTGTAATTTTATGTTCTAAATAAAATGTAAATAGTATTGCATTTTCTTAATAAACTATATTAGAATAAATGTTATATTTGTATAAATATTATTTATAAAGAAAAGTTTACTTAGCATTCAGTGAATTTCAGTCATCATGACTGATGTTGATGATAAATCATTACTTCTCTCAAAAATCTTTCAAAACAAACAGGTAGCTCTTCCAAATATAGAAGAAAGAGCATTTTCCAAATTGCACCAAAGCATTATTACCTGATGGAAAAATTAAAAAGACTTCATAGAACGTGACAACTGCACATTAGAATGTCTCATAGATATAAACACAGGGCTGGGAATGTAGCTCAGTGGTTCTGTGCCTGCTTCATAAGCAAGTTCGATCTTTGGTATGCAGTGGAGGCATCATGGATATACGCACAAAATTCCCTGACAACTCTAATGTAAAGAATAGCATGATTTTCTGTGTCTAGATTAAAAATTAAGTAACACAAGACATATGTACAAGTGAAAGGCACACAAATTTATTTATTTTGCATATGCTCAGGAATCCTTAGAATACAATGAAGACCAAAAAGTATTAGTTATTCTAACAACACAAGAATGCCATCTTTCTATGATATGATAAGACAAGAAGGCTTACAGGCAGTAAGTTGAGGAACAGTGACTAAGAAAAGTTTAAGGTGAATTAATGGAAAATAAGTGTTATCTCACTGAAGTTTTGCAGTTCAATGACAGTACTGACTCCTAGTCTTGGGGATAAAAGCATTCGCTGTTAGGTGTAGGGAAAATAATGCTTCATGGGAAATTTTATTATTTGCTTTTAGGAAAGATTAGAAGAACAGACAAAGCCTTTCCTATACTTACTATTTCTCAAGTGCCTTCAACTCAACATTATCAACAAATCAACATAGCGTATTGTGTGGTGCCATTCTCTAAATTCCTTCTGTAACAACTGAAATCCAGTGACGCTAGTAAGAAAACATTAATACTGCATCCAATGCAGTTTTATCCAAAAAATTTGAACATAATCAATTAATGTACTAACCTATGAATCCATTTAACAACTAAAAATAATGTAGTCTAATATCCTAATAAAATAAACAAAAAATTTACATAACTGTCTCCATTTATGCAGAAACAATATTTTCCAAAGCCAACTATCATTTATAAAAAATACATATAATAGTCTAGGGTGATAAAAATTTTATTGGCCAAAAAAAGAGCACATATTTATAAAAATCTAGCACAAATGTAATTAACGTTAAAATATAAGCTTCCTCCTTGAGATAAGGAATAAAGTAAGAATGTCCATTCTCATCACTTCAATTTAATATTGTACCGGTGCTTTCATCCATGATGATTTGAGACAAGAAAAAGAAGTAAACTGACCGCCATGAAACAGAAGAAGTATTATATATATTTACAGATTATATAATCTTTTATTTTAAAAATTTAAATATTAAACAAAAAATGTTATTAGAAAAAGTAAATGAGTTTATCAGTGTTACAGGATACAAGATCAACATACCAAATCAGTAGTGTTTCTATATACAACCAAAGAACAGCTTAATAATGAAATTAAAAACATGATTCCCTTTATAAGTAATTACGTTGTAAGTTAAGAGTGGAGGTGTCAAATTTGACACTGAACACAACAAAATATTACTGAAATAATCTGATATTTAAAGAAATGAAATGGCATCATAGTTCTGTGTTGGAGGATTTATTAAGATGACAATATTTACCATATTGGTCAATGAATTTCACACAACATCTGCCAAATTATACCCAGGTTCTTGCAGAAAGAGAAAAGCTGATTCTGTAAATTTCATGTAAAAGCAAGAAATCAGAATCTCCAAAGAAACCTGAAAATAGAATAACAAAATTTGATGATTCACAATTTCTGGTCTTAGTATTTATTAAAATATTACAATAATGAAAACATAAGTTTAATGGAGTAAATACACAAAAATATGTCACTTTAACAGAACTGGGATTACAGAAATAATCCTGTGCATTTCTGGTCAATTGACTTTCAATAATGTATCAAAAATTGGTAAGAATAATCTCTCTAACCTACAGTAATAGAACAGTTCAATACACATGGAAAATAATTCTGATCACCCTTCATAGAGCATGTAAGAGTGAACTCAAACTGGATCAGAGCATAGATGTAAGAACTAAAGCTGTAGAAATCAGATGGAGACAAGAAATCTTCATGATAAGGCAAAGGCAATAATTCCTTTGACATGACAGTAAGAGTAGGCAAAAAAGAGGAAAAATAGAAAAGACTGTATACTTCATCTAAAATAATGATAATTATACTTTAAGATAATATATTGCATGATGGGTCCAAGTGATGAATTCCAGACTCTTGGACATGTCAAGTGAAGAATGTCAAGTATACATCTGACAGTAAAAGAAAAAGCAACTACATTTACTAAAATTAGCGGGGAATGTGTGATCAGAGCATGCAGGTTTGTACCAGCAGGAGCAAAAGGCTGGCACAAGCAGGATATATGACAAGAGAATAGGAGAAGGAGAAAGTCAAGCTGCTGGATGTCAAATGCCAAGGGAATTTTTCATTTATCTCTATGTATGATTGGCAGAATGTTTGTCAGGGTGCTAAATCATCTCAGGGGCATCATTGTGCATGATTCTTCCACAGTTAATCTCATGCATGCCATGGAGTCTCTCTGTGTGAACTTTTGATGAAAATCGTGTTATTCACAATTAAATGGAAATATCTCATGCCAATCAGCTCATGAATAAATAAAAGCAATATGTTGTATTGAGAACAAAAGGATATTCACCTACAGCATGCAAAAACTTTGATCACTAAGTGAAATAATCAGCCACATTTTGTAGTGTTCATGTGAAATTTTGCTTCCATGCAGATGAGCTGTCCAGGATAGACAAACATGTAGAAATAGAAAATAGATTAGTCACTAACTGGCACAGTAGGTGGGAGGACATAGAGAATGATTTTCAAGAGTTATGGAATTTGGGCATCTAAGTGTGTAGCTTATTGATAGAGCACATGTGCCACATGTATGAAACCTTGGATTTGACCTTCAGTAACTCCCCATCAAAATGTACTTTTTATTAAAGTGGTGAAAATATGAAATGGAATGAAGGGAGGCTTCCAATATCCAATGGTTAGATTTGTAAACACTGTTTCATGTTTTCAAAGGTGAAATTTCATGGGATGTGATTTTTATCATAATAAAAAGTAAGAACATGTAAAGTATAGATTTCATAGATCTGTGCTACAAAACTGTACAGTCCTTCTGCATATGTGTGCTTGTGTGCATTGGATTGTGAAACACTGAAACTGCTTTTTTATTTGTGATGGTTATCTTTTCCATCTTATCTTGTCAGCTATAAGAAATAGATTATTTTTTAATTTGTTGATACACAACCATTCATAGTATTCTTTCATAAAGTATTATAATTTCCTGTTATATAGTTAAGGAAATCAGATCATGTCACCTCAAAATACGACTGTTTAATATAACATTTATTTTCAAGTTGTAGATATTTAGGAAGCAGAAAATGCACCCCAAAAAAGAAAAAAAAATCCCTCCCATTCTTTTCTGCTAAAAGTCAGGATATAAATTCTGCTCTACTGGTGACAACTCCAGACTCTTATCAGCCCAGAGACAGCAGCAAAGAAGTCTGCAAACAAACCTTTCTCTATTAGTCTCTTCCCAAATATTTACCTTCTCACCATTTCTCACCTTCAGAAACTTAAAGTATTTTCCTTTGTCCTGCCATTTATCCTCAAATTTATTGTTCTTTGTTGGAGATGCTAGACAAGCTAAAGCACTAATCTCGTTCTCAGACTTAACTTTTCATTACTTTCTCCTATGTGATGCAAACAACACATATTAATATACTAGATTTCTTTCTCTTGTTAATCTCTTTTTTTTTTTTTTTGTCACAAAGGTCTTTCCCAAATAATAACTCATGAGTTTTCAGAAAATATTGCTCCTATAGCAGTGTACTTTATTCACGGTTTGTTGATACTTATAGTAGTATAGTTTCTATATTTTTTAGTCTGCTTCATTACCAGGAATGCAAGTTTATTCACAAGTTCAATTATTCATATGCCTTGATTTTTTTCAGTGCTTCTTTTGAGGACATTTTCTCTTTTTATCCATGACAAAATTATAATTTCACATTTTATGATACCTTTTGTAATAACTGCATTAACTTCTTAATGAATTTTCCTCTTTCCAATATTTAAACATTAAATTATCTCCAGTCTATCAAAGTTAATATATTCATAGAATATATATTTATTATTCACCCACTAAGATCAATATAAAACTGAAACTCACTTGAAGTTTTTTTCTTATTATTTTAAAGCCCACCAATAGACATAAACTGTGCTATTACACAGGTGTTATAATTTAAGCTGTTAAAATTTCATGCCTCATCAACTTCTACTCTTTGCTTTAGGCTTTACACTTCACAAAAGAAAAGTACTTATAGTCATTTGTGCACAAGAGCTCATCAAAATGTGTGCTAAGTAAAAGACACACTGCCATTAATCCTCCTCAAAATATCACACCTCAAGTCAAACACATATGTGCCATCATTCTTGCTACTTTTATAGCCAGTGCTGGAAATCTTTAGTGAGTATATTTGTGAAGTGTGATCACAGATATGAGTTCTGTCACTCAATTCCACCCAACAGAAAAGCAGAGGCATAAAACATTATTGAGTGTCTTTGTCTTCTCTTATGCTTTGCATTTGGGTGTCCCCTCAAAGACTTATATGTGGGTCTTTTAAGAGGTGATTGGACCATGAAGTGTGATATTTATCAGTGGATAAGTTCACTGATGAGTCATAATGGTGTGAGGCAGAGTCTGGTGACTGAAGTTGAGACATAAGAGTTGTGGCCTGGAAGGGTCTATCTTCCTTTCATTCTCTCTCTCTCTCTCTCTCTCTCTCTCTCTCTCTCTCTCCATCTCCCTGCCTCCCTGCCTTCTCCCTGTCTCCCTGCCTCCTCCCTCTCTCCCTTTCCCCCTCTTTCCCTCCCCTCCCATTCTTTATTCTTCCTGTTTGCCACACTGAGTTATCTCTCTTCTACCATGCCCGTATCTTGGAGCTGACTCTGGGCTTCTACAATCTATGAGACATATAAACTCTCTCCCTTTAGCAATGTGGGTGTCAGGGATTGTGACTCAGCACCAAGAAAATAACAACTTCTGGCACAGTGTGACATCTAGGTCATCATGACAGTTAAAATGTTCAAGAAAAGTAAATGTTTTAGATTGATTTAGAGACTTGAGGCCACCAAGAAAGTGGAGTTGAAGTTGCATGCCAAAAAAGACCTCTAGAACTGTTTCAAAATTTAAAAAGTAAAATGTGTTGTATATTTGGATCAAGGAGAAGTATTTTTAGTGTGGCTAGTGAAAATATTTCATTTAATGTAAGAAATGTAATAAATTTAAAATTAGGCATTCATGATACATTTTAATCACTACATATATATGATATATATCACTATTTCTCATTCTGTACTTTTTCTCCTGGTTTGTTTTATCTATTTCCCCCTCCCATTGCTATCTACATATCTCTTCACTGAGAAAACTCTGACTTACTGTTTATGCATTTAACTTCTTCAATTATCTATTCTCTGAAGAGTCTACCTATCCACAGATCAATTTTTTTGCAAATTTTCTATAATTTCCAAACACTCTGAACTTCTTTCAATGGTTGCATTTTTAAATTGCATTATAATTATGAAATTAAGTGTCTCTTTATTCTTTTACAGCCTTTGTTTTATATCTTCCAGATGAAACTGTCTTGCTTAGAATTTAACTGAATTTAAAATTTATTTTCTTGTTTTTTATAATCAGTTGATTTTATTGGTACATTTCACATACACATTATGATCACAATCAACAATGAAAATTTGTATCAGTATACGATATATTTAATTCTCATTTTTTCCCATTTCTCTGCCCACCTGACAAATCCTGTTTCATGTATGCATAAGCTTTGTTTCCTTTTTTTACCATCAACTTTCCCCCCACATTATATACCCCAAATCCCTTTTACCATTTGAATATTTTCTATTTTACAGTATCTATAATACATTCTAGAACTCATTTATATCTTCATTTTCTCATACCAGAGAAAAGATATGATATTTACACATCTGTGACTTATTTATTTCACTTGTGATTATGTCTTCATGGTATATCCACTTGAGAATAAATGACTCAAACATCATTTTTATGGCAGAGCAATACTCTATTTTTATTAAAACAAACAAACAAAAAAGTCTTCTTTATTCATTTTCCAGTTGATGGGCATTTGGGTTGGTTCCAAGATTTAGCAATCAGAAACTGAGGCTCTATGAACATGGATGCAAAAATGTCGCTGTGATATGAATCATTAATTATTTCATGTATATACATAGCAGGGGAATAGCAGGGTCAAATGCAATCTCTATCTCTAGCTTTTTGAGGAATCTCTACACTGATCTTCAAAGTGGTTGCATCAGTCTACATTCCAACCAAGAGTGGAAAAGACTTCCTTTCGCCTCACAGCTGAGCAAATCTCATCCTATTAAAAAGCTTCTGCACAGCAAGAGAAACCACCAGCAGAGTGAAAATACAGCCAAAAGTTTGGGAAAAACATTTTTACACATTCTTTCTCAGACAAAGGGTTACGATGTCAAATATTCAAAGAGCTTAAAAATCAGCCCCTCAGTTTAAAGACTCAATTCAAAAATGGGCATCTGAAATGAACAGACACTTTTCAAAAGAAGTAAAAGTAGTTGAGAAGCATATAAAGAAATTTGCAACGTCACTAGTTGATGCAGATCAATGGAACATTGAAATTTCATCTCACTCCACAAAGAATGGCTTCTATCGTGATATTATTTTACATCTCAACATGTTTGTGTTTCATATTCCATTCTTACCACATTTTTATTCCAGTTGACTAGAATGCTGTTTGGTAAATGGAAACACATTGATGTAAGTTCCAAAAAAGTAAGTACTTGGTGTGTGTGTGTGTGTGTTTATTGAGTTAGCAATAAGGTCTTAAGGAAAGAAAAACTGAAAGGTTGAAGACCACTTCTGTTCAATATAGTTCTGGAAATATTAGCCATAGCAATTAGGCAAAAGAAAGAAATAAAAGGAATAAAGATTGGAAAAGAAGAAGTTAAATTGTCATTATTTGCTGATGACATGATACTCTATCTAGAGGATCCTAAAAACTCAATTAAAAAACTGCTGGACCTAATCGCCAATTTTAGTCGTGTAGCTGGTTACAAGGTCAACATTCAAAAATCAAAAGCCTTTGTATACACAAACAGTAGACCCACTGAGACAGAAATTGGAGAATCAGTCCCTTTCACAATAGCACCCACGAAAATAAAATACGTAGGTATCAATCTAACAAAGGAGATTAAAGATCTCTACTCTGAAAACTATAGCACTCTGAAAAAGGAGATAGAAGATGATATCAAAAAATGGAAAGACATACCTTGCTCCTGGGTAGGAAGAAACAATATTGTCAAAATGGCTATACTCCCAAAACTACTCTACACATTCAACACAATCCCGATTGAAATCTCAACTGCATATTTCACAGATCTAGAGAAATAAATCCAAACTTTCATCTGGAACCACAAAAGACCTAGAATAGCCAAAGCAATTCTAAGCAACAGGGACATGGTGGGGGGTATTAGAACTCCAAACCTGAAACTATAGTATAAAGACACCGTGATAAAAACTGCATGGTACTGGCAAAGTAACAGACCCGAGGATCAATGGAATAGACTAGAAGATCCAGAAACTACTCCAGATACACTGAGCCACCTCATCTTTGACAAAGGAGCCAAAAATCCTCAGTGGAGGAAAGATAGCCTCTTTAACAAATGGTGCTGGAAAAACTGGGCTTTAACTTGCCAAAGACTAAAACTAGATCTAACTCTTTCACCGTGTACCAAGCTAAAATCAAAGTGGATAAGAGACCTAAATATTAAAACCAACACTCTAAACCTTCTGCAAAACAGGTTAGGTAAAACTCTCAAAGCCATTGGCTTAGGGAAAGACTTCATGAACAAAACTTCTACAGCACAGGAATTGGCTGAGGAAATCAACAAATGGGACCTCATTCTTTTAAAAACCTTCTACACAGCAAAGGAAACCACCAACAATGCAGAAAGGCAACCAACAATGTGGGAAAAAATCTTTACCAGCTGTTCCTCAGACAAAGGGCTACTATCTAGAATATATAAAGAGCTCAAAAACATCAGCCCACCCAAATTTAAAGACCCAATTCATACATGGGCATCTGAAATGAACAGATATTTTTCAGAGGAAGAAGTAAGAGCAGCTAAGAAGCATATGAAGAAATGCTCAACATTAGTCATTAGAGAGATGCAGATGAAAACAACACTGAGATTTAATCTCACTCCACATAGAATGGCTGCCATTTCAGAGTCAGCCAACAGCAAATGTTGGCGAGGCCACGGACAAGAAGGAACTCTTCACTGTTGGTGGTACTGTAGACTCGTACAACCCCTGTGGAGATCTGTTTGGAGATTTATCAAAAAGCTAGGATTGGCGGTCCTATTTGACCCGGCCATTGACCTGCTAGGTATATACATACAAGAATTAAAAGACTCACATTCACAGTGACATATGTGCACCCATGTTTATAGCAGCCCAATTTGTGATTGCTACATCTTGGAAATAACCCAAGTGTCCATCAACTGGAGACTGGATAAGAAAGCTGTGGTTCTTCTACAGAATGAAGTATTACTCTGACATAAAAAATGATAAGCTTGAATCATTTCTACTAAAATGGACATACCTTGAGGATATCCTCATAAGTGAAATAAATAGGGCACAGATAGGTACATATCATATCTTTTCTCTAGTATGAGAAAATAAAGATGTAAATTAGTCCTAGAATTGTATGTTATATATTGTGAAATAGAAAATGCTCCACGTAAAATAGGTTGAAGGGGGAAAAATGATGAGATTGTAACAAAAAAGTAAGGAAACAAGTTTTATATATATTGGGGGGGTGGTAGGATGGGTAGGGCTTTGTGAACAAATGAGAATTAAATTGTGTCTTATACTGGTACAAATCCTCATTATGGAGTGCAATCATGATGTGTATATGTAATGTACCAATAAAGATTTAAAAATTTTTAAAAAATAAATTAAGAATTTTTAGGATTAAAAGTAAGAATTAGAAGAGACTAGAGACAGAAAAGGCAACTAGATAATTCTTAGTTACTTAGAAGAAGTGACAGGCTGGACTTTGGTAGCAGCCGTGTGGATGAAGAAAACAGTTTTTTTTTTTTTTTTTTTTTTTTTTTTTT
>PVIR01013108.1:0-43067 GCA_004026965.1 Petromus typicus | reverse complement strand
TGGCCATGAAATCTAAGACGGCCTAAAGCAGCTAACGTCCTCTAAGGGAGCCAGCCCAGAGGAGGACAGCGACGGGGAGAGGGCTACTGCCCCTGCCAGTTCCTTCCTTTCCGGCAGGTGCACTGGTGACCTCTGACCCTGCCCTCCTCCCAAGGAAAGCAGCCCTTTTCTCCCAATTCCTGTTCCCATTCGACTCATCCTTCCCCCAAACACATACGTGCACGCGCACACCCATGCACACAACACATACAGATAGACACATATACACCAGTTTTGCAGAGGGTTCCTGAGACAGGTCATCTTTACTCACTACCTAAAATGAAAGAATTGCCTGCCTTCCCCCCTTTCCTGTCCGTCAAGTGAAGGTTCCCCCCTAAGTGCACAAGAGTAGATTAAGTCAACTCACACTTGCTAAAGAATTACATGTTTCCGGTCGGGGAGAAAGCCCAGAAGTTAGCAAGCCATCCCTGGAGGGAGTTAGAAACTCTGCCTGGGTGAGAAAGAGGCAAGTGTAGACCAGTCTGTGCCCAGCAGGCTTTATGGTAGGGAACAGAGTGTTTCTGGTGGATAATAAACCCTCGGCCACGCCTCTGGACCCTGGCTGGCCTGCCCGCCCTCTCTCCCTGTCTCAGAATCACTCTCTTCCCTGCCTCGGGGTGGGTCACTGGCTGGAAGGCAGGGGCTGGGCGGCTGCCAGGCCAAACCGGCCCAAGGACAGCATTGCCTTGAATGGAGCTCGGCTGGGGGACGAAGGCGTGCCCGCCCCATCCCCTGGGTGCTGCTCTCCGGGACCTTCCCTGCTGTCTGGAGAGTCTCAGCCTGTGCAGAGCCTCTGCTTTGACGCGGGGGAGTGCTGTCTGGCCAGATTTGTAAGCCTGCAGTTAGCAAGCGTGCCTGCTCCTCTGAGTGCTACTGTGAAAAGCTTAGGGGTCGGGGCCAAGCTCGGCTCTCGCTAATTCTGCGACTCTGGACAGGCCCCTGGCCCTGGGTCTCTGTTACCCCACCCTGGACCCAGAGCTCAACCTGATTTTGGGGGGCTCACAAAGAGCCCAGGAGGAGCCCCAGAGCTGGACTTCTAGCCACCTTCTTCCCGCATGCGTGGTAATAGTGGACTTGGGGCTGGGGCAAAGGCCAGAGGCCCAGCCCTCAGGGAGGAACCAAAGTTTGGGGCAAAGGGAGAGAAACTGAACTAAGCAGAGATGGGAAATTTTCCCTGGGTCAGTGACA
This sequence comes from Petromus typicus, assembly GCA_004026965.1. NCBI lineage: Eukaryota > Metazoa > Chordata > Mammalia > Rodentia > Petromuridae > Petromus > Petromus typicus. Next base: position 41,840 of record PVIR01013108.1, on the reverse strand, counting down.
AAACACACCCTTTGTTCGCATTTGTTTTCACCTCAGCGCTCTCCAGAGTCCCCAAGGAAGTGAGGAAGGCAAGGGGGAGGGGAAGGCCCTCAGACAAATGGGGCTTACAGGTCCTAGGCCAGCTGCAGGCCCATGGCAATGGAAAGGGCAGGGTGGAGCCCTGGGAGGTGGCAGGAGGATGTGAGGGGTGGAGAGAGTGGAGAGGGCAGTCACATTGTGACCTTAGTGCCTCCCCAGCTACGGAGCTTTCTCAGCTCAGTGCAGGCTGTGGAGAGGGATAAGGCCCCAGACCAGAGTCTCAGACGAGTCAGGGAGGGACATTTCCTGCCAGAGGCTACCTCTCTTCCCCGCCAGGCCAAGCCATAAGGACAAGGGCAAGTCTCTTGGTCTGAGTGTACCCTCAGCAGGGACTCCCCTCTGAGAGAGGGCCTGGCCTGCATGATACAGGGTCCGCGGGGACCAGTGTGACTGATGTGGCTTTTCTGGGTGGCAGGCAACAAGTGGTACAAGCATCAGCTCTCCTACCGCCTGGTGAACTGGCCCAAGCACCTGCCCGAGCCTGAAGTCCGGGGCGCTGTGCGTGCTGCCTTCCAGCTGTGGAGCAACGTCTCGGCCCTGGAGTTCTGGGAGGCCCCAGCCACAGTCCCTGCAGACATCCGTCTCACTTTTTTCCAAGGAGACCACAACGATGGATTGAGCAATGCATTTGATGGTCCAGGTGCTGACCGGAGGCTCTGTCCACATGGCAGGAGGGAGCCCTACTAGGCAAGGCAGTTGGGGGTGGTGATGGAGCATCTGTTGTCCCTGTGCCCAACGCCAAGCTGCATGTTCCCTCAAAGAACCCTCAGTGTCCTCATCTGTAAAATGGAACAGTGGTTCCTGCTCTATTATGCACCACATCTCTGAAGGGACAGTCGGAGGAGGTTCTGATTAGAAAGTGCTTTGCAAATTCTAAAGAGTACTACGTTCTAGGGGAAACTTAAGAGGCCCGACTGACTCTAGACAGGCCTCTTGTGCTTTTCTTGTTCTCCAGGTTGCAAGAAAATCCAGTAGCCAGGCTGGGGATTTAGCGCAATGGTTCTTGCACCTGCCTTATAAGTGCAAGAGCCTGAGTTCGATCCCCTGTAACCACACATAGCACTGCTGGGCATGGTGGCTCATGCCTGTAATCCCAGCACTCAGGTGGTAGAGGCAGGAGGACTGCTGTGAGTTTGAGGCTGAGTTCAGACCAGCCTAAACTACAAAGTGAGACCCTGTCTTGGAAAAAGAAAATCCACTGGCCACTGCTACCTCCAGCTGACCACCATAGTCATGGCCACGGATTCTGAGATGTTTTACCCAAACAGTGACGGGCAGGCTTCACATACCCTCAGCAGAGCCTCACATACCCACAGCCGCACTTGGTTCCATTTGACGCCACCCTGAAGGCTTCTTTGCACATCTCCAGATTGCAAAGCCCCATTGCACAGCTTCCGGGTGGGGACTTCGGCTCTGCGTGCCTGGGAATCTGCTCCCCCTCTTCCCTTGCACTACCCCACTTTCCCTCAGGCCCATCGGCAGCACAGCGCACTGCCAGGCTGGGTCAGGGAGACGGAGGGGCCTTGCTGGGACCTGCATGGAGCATCCCATCCTTTGGGTACACTCATGACCGGTGCCACCTGTGTTCCATGTTTACTTCTGCGCCCACACGGAGGCCTGTAACTAAGACAGCACGCTGGACTCCTCACGCAGCCGTCTCACTGGAGAAGATGCTCTGTCCTTTGAGTCTGGTCTCCTCCTCCCTGAAATCTGCCCTTTGTCTCCCAGGGAGCGCCGCACGCAGTGACCAGTACTTAAATCAGGAAGCCGAGCAGGCCCTTGAAGCCCCCCTCAGGGTCTCCCTTTAATGCCAAGTGCCCACCTCTGTCCACTCCATGAGGCCCGGGCTCCCCGAAGCCGAAGCCAGAAGGATCCTCTACAAGCTCTTAGCCCAACATTACGGCAGAACAGAACCCTGTGTCAGAGCCCTGCCCCCACAGGACGAGGTCTCACAAACTGCCTATTTACTTATTTATTTACTCAGTTATTTACATATTTCTTTTCGGAGAGTGTATATGTAATAAAGCTGAATTTGGGCCCGACTAAAAGTGAGAGTCACTGAGCCTGTGGCCCACAGAGAAGTTCCGGCAGAGGGAGGAAAGAACTGGTATGCGTAGTGAATACGCGCAGGCATCTCACTGCTCATGTTCAGACTAATGAACTTTCTCACAGCCAAAACATCAGGACCCAGACCATATCCAGCACAGAAGTCACACCTCTTCTCAGGGTAACTGTTCTCCGTCTTCCTAGCAGGCACGGCAGCCGTAGCCAGTAATCCAGCACTCAGGCCAAGGCGAGGGATTGTGAGTTAGAGTCTAGCCTGGGCTACACAGCAAGACTTTGTCTCAACAAACAAATGTTATGCAGCTTGTTATCACCATCCCCGTTTCCAGTTAAACGCTTGGACGGGGCTGCCAGTCACAGTTAGACACTGGTGCAGTAAAACTAGTACTGGAGCCCGGGCAGCTCGGTCCACATTGAGTCTACACCATGCTGTCTCTTAGGAGTCAACGCCTTACGGCTTAATCATCTCCCCTCTTTGCACTTATGCTTCTCCCAGACTTGACTTGGGGAGAAATTACCGCCCAGAAAAGAATCACCCAGCAGGCTAGCAGCGTTCTCCTGAGTGTGGGTATGGCGGGAGTCTTGGGCCGATTCGTGCTGACCCTCTGCCCCGCCTGCAGGGGGCGCTTTAGCGCACGCCTTCTTGCCTCGCCGAGGTGAGGCGCATTTCGACCTGGACGAGCGCTGGTCCCTGGACCGCCGCCGCGGCCGCAACCTCTTCGTGGTCTTGGCGCACGAGATCGGCCACACGCTCGGCCTGGCACACTCGCCCGCACCGCGCGCGCTCATGGCGCCGTACTACAAGAGGCTGGGCCGCGATGCACTGCTCAGCTGGGACGATGTGCTGGCGGTGCAGAACCTGTACGGTGAGCCCCACCCCCCAGCCAGCCCCGCCTACCCTGTCCCCTGGGCCCCCAGGGCTTGGACGCATAGGATCCACATCCTGAGCGCTGCGGCCCCATCCCTCCATCAGTCCTGGGCACTGTCCCTGTGCCACACCTCCCGCTCCTTCCTTACAGGCCAGCTCCCGGCCTCCTGCCCTAGCCTGGGCTGTCACGGCTCCTGCCCCACCAGCATCACTTCCCTGTGGGTTACTAGACCAACCCGGTCTGCCTCCCCATCCCAGGCCCTAAAGCCCCGCCTGGTCCCCACTTGCTCAACACAAGGCAGATGCCCATGTCCCCAGACTTGGGCCTCAGGAAGTGGACGCACAAAGGTGCTTCACCAGTGCACCCTGGACCAGGCCACCCACCAGGGACAGTCACAGTGTAGCTGCTATCTCAGGGGTGTCTCTCACAAACATTTAATCCAATATGTAAGAGAATGGGGTGAGCAGAGAGTACGTCATGCCTGAAGTCACAGCGCCAGGAAACTGCCATGTAATTGTTGTAGTTACTGCACCACCGTGTCTGTTCTTCCTTCTTCTCTGTTGGCCTTAAAGGGAAGCCCCTGGGGGGTGCAGTGGGCACCCAGCTCCCTGGAAAGCTGTTCACAGACTTTGAGGCTTGGAACCCCCACAACTCCCAAGGCAGGCGCCCTGACACCCGGGGCCCAAAATACTGCCACTCTTCCTTCGATGCCATCACTATAGGTAAGATGGGCAGCCTGTGCATGGCTTCTTTCTTCTCGTCTCCTGTGCCCCCTTGCCATGCAGTGCCTGAGCACCCCAGCGCTGGAGAACAGGCGGAAGAGTGGGTGATGGGGCCAGTGCCCTCCGCCCCCCACCCTGCCTGTCTGTTGGGGTTCTAAGGCCTAACTAGAAAGAGACAAGGAGGCCGTCGGTGGTTTGTCAAGTTTCTCTTGTGTCTGATCAGATGGGCAACAACGACTGTACATCTTCAAAGGGAGCCACTTCTGGGAGGTCGACCCTGATGGCAATGTTTCAGAGCCCTACCTGCTGCAGGAGAGGTGGACAGGGCTGCCCTCTGACATCGAGGCTGCTGCAGTGACACTGGATGATGGGGACTTCTACTTCTTCAAAGGTAGTGTCCTCCGTGGATTCTGGCTGTGTGAGGTGGAGGTGTCATTTAACTTTTGGAGGCTGCATCCCTTAGATAAGGAAAATAATACGTCAGGTTTGTTGTGGAAAAAATATTACATAACTAGTTGGGGGATGGTGGCACATTTCTGTAATCTCTGGGAGGCTGAGTCAGGAGGATCTCAAGTTGGCGCCCAAGCTGGGAAATTTAGTAGCCAGATCCTGTCTCAAAACTAAAAAATTAAAATGGGCTGTGGATACAGCTCAGTGTAAAGACCCTGCCTAGTAAAAAAGAAAAAGAAAAAGAAAAAAGAATGACAGAAGCGTGTGCAGTGTTTACTAGATTACACCCACACAGATTTCTTCATTCAGCCAATATAGAAATAGTGGCTATACATTTGACATAGGTGTTGGGCACACACCAGTGAATAAAACAAAACCCCGCCTTCTTAACATCAGGAACAGTACTAATGGTAGTGAGGCCAGCTCCAGGCCTTCTTAACCTCCCACACTTCACCCAGCGAGCGGTTCCCAGACCCGTTCTCTACCTTCCTCTTCCCACCTACCCAGCAGCCCGGGGACAGCCTGGGACGTTAGGTTCCCTGAGGGCCCTCTGCTCTCTGCTGACCTCTGCTGGAGATCTCGGGTATAACAGACCCTCTCCTGTCTAACCACGGTAATGTCTAGTGGAATCCACTCTGTCCCGCTACTAACAAGGTTGGGGTCCAACTTGAGAGAGGGAAGGGGTGGAGGGGGCAGAGGTGGGTGGAGGACCAGTGGGTACAAGCCTCCGCTCACCCTGGCTCTCCTGATGTCCGGCAGGGAGTCGCTGCTGGAGGTTCCAGGGCAGCAAGGCAGTGTGGGGCTCCTCCCAGCGGTGCCGGGCTGGGGGCCTGCCCCGCCACCCCGACGCCGCCCTCTTCTTCCCTTCCCTGCACCGCCTGATCCTCTTCAAGGGAGCCCGCTACTACGTGCTGGCCCGCGGCGGGCTGCAGGTGGAGCCCTACTACCCTCGCTTCCTGCGGGACTGGGCCGGTGTCCCCGAGGAGGTGAGCGGCGCCCTGCCAAGGCCCGACGGCTCCATCGTCTTCTTCAGAGATGACCACTACTGGCACCTCGACCAGGCCAAACTTCGAGTGACCACCTCGGGCCGCTGGGCCACCGAGCTGCCCTGGATGGGCTGCTGGCTTGCCAACTCGGAAGGGGCCTTGTTCTGAAGGCTCTTTCTCTTTGGGCACCGTGGCTCACTCCGTTCTTAGAAAACTGTGTCCTGTATAATCAGGGCCCGCGGCGCCAGGAAGCTTGTTTGGGGTGAAGGCACAAGATGCCTCCAACTTGGAGGATCAGGATGCTGAGCAGGAGGGAGACGGACCGATGGAGGCCCCCAGATCTGGTGGGCGCGGAAACAGCAAGCAGCCTTCTTGGGGAAGGTGGGGAGAGCAGGTGGGTGTGGGAGGTCGGGACCACGCTCTTCCACCCGGCAGGACTAGCCAGCTGTGCGTGGCGGTGATGAGAAAGGCGGCGGCTTCTTCCAGCGCGCAAAATGTCTGCATCCTCTCCCCTCCGTGTCAGGTGCGGAGCCCAGCGCAGCAGGGATCCGTCAGAAACCCCCTGTCTGCGCTGCTGCCGCCTCCCGAGGCCCAGCAGGCTGGGGGTTTCTGATTAGCACAATGGCCCATTCTGCAGACCACACACGCTGCATTCCCGAAACTTCTGCACTCTGGCCAAGAATAGCTGGGATTCCTGGAGAAGGAACCAGCTCCCAGCCTCCCGGTCTTGTGCCTTGGTCAGGCTCCGCATTTATTTTAGCATCTGGTTCTCCCCCCACCTGCCAGGCCCTCCAGGAATTCAGCTGGCCGCTCCCAGCTTCCAGCGAGCCGGGGACCGTCTGGCAAGGATGGGCCCTGCCTCGGTCCCCTGAGGCTTTGCTGGCCTGGCCTTGCCTGGCCTTCTCTGGGCTTCCTCCGAGCAAATGATTGGTGCCGCTCGGTCCGGGGAGTCGAGGGAGGAGGCACCCTGGCCCCAGGGGAGGAGGAGGAGCTCCCAGGCCTCATCGCCTTGCTTTCCCTTCACCTCAAGGCACGCACTTTGACGCGAGGCTTTATTAGATGCCTCAAGGGCAGGGGTGAGGGGACGCCGAGGTCATTTCCGTGAAACGATGCCTCTGCCCATGTTCGAGATGTGTAAAACTGCGTCCAGACAGGGGCCCAAGAAAGGGTGGAGGGCACGAAGGCTGGGCGTTGGGGAGCCCAGAGCCCCCGGCGACCTCCGCTCGGCCCAGATCCGGGTGCTCCAGAACACAGTGTGCCACGTAGGCCGGGTGGCTGTGCAGGGTGCTGCACTTCTTGCAAAAAAGGACCTCGCAGCGCGAACAGCTCCCATGGCTCGTCCGCGGACGCCGCGTCTCCAGCACGCACCGCTCTTCCGGGAGGCTGCGCTTCCTGTGGGCGGAGACCCTTGCACTCAGGCCGACGACCTCCTTCTTCCTGGGTTCGGCGCCCGCACCCCGCAGCTGGCCTCGCCTCACCTGTCGGCCGGGGCCACTAGGCTGCTGAACAGCGCGAAGGGGCTGAACCAGCCCCAGAAGCCGGGGTCCGCGCGCCGCAGCAGCGCCACCTGCTGGGTGCTCGACTCCTGGTGCAGCGGGCTGTAGGACACCGAGCCGCGCTCGCGCCCCTCGTCCTCGCCCGCCGCGCGCGGCGCGTCCTCGACCCCGGCCGCGCTCTGGGCTGCACCTCGCGCCTCCGCGTCCTCGCCCTCTTCCTCCGCCGACCCCTCCTCCGCGCTCTCCTGCTCCGCCTCCCCGATCTCGGGCTCCTCGGATTCCTTCTTCCACAAGATAGTCTTGGAGCCTGCGGGTGGGGAGGGCGTCAGTGCGGCCCCCGTAGAGGATCCGGGGACCCCTGAGCACCACGCTGTTCTCGAGGTGGCCCGGCCGGCCAGAGTCCGCCAGGGGTTCCGGAGCCCCCGGCTCCTGACCCGCTTCCCGGACTCTTGCACTTCGAGGAGGGATTTTTTCAGGTCTCCCCGCTTCTAAAGCTGTTTCCACATATGTAGAGTAAGAAAAGTAGTTGCTACCTCCAGTGTCAAGCGCCCAGCCTCCGGCTTGGCATAGGCCAGATAATCAACAAACGGCAGGGCCGGGGATTTAACTCAGTGGCGCCGTGGCTGGCTCAAGGTCTTGAGTTCGATCCCCAGTACCGGAAAAAAGGGAGCGTTGCCCTCCCAATTGGACGGGGCGTGCCTAATTTCCAAACAGGCTGTTAATAAACATGGCTGTCATTTTAATAAAGGCTGTTTACATTTTGTTTTCTAAGAAAGATTTCCTTTTTCTGGGCAGATCTTGCCCGGCATCGTGGGCAGCAGGCTGGGCAGGCAGATGGCATCCATTGCCTTTTTGGGATTAGAAAAGGGGCAGATGGAGCAGGAAAAGGGCCTGCCTCTGCTGATAAGGTGCTTATTTCTTCCAGGCTTGTTCCAACTACCCCTCTTATCTGACCCGCAGACCTCACAACTTTCCAACCACGCAGGTCACAGGTTCTGGGCCTAACAAGGAAACTAAACTGGCCTCCTCTAAGATGTGTCAGTCCATAAACACACACCTAACTCCTACCGCGTCTGGAGGGCTTACACTGTAATAAAAAAGAGCAGCCAGGGAAAACATGACTCTAGGAGTTTGCCCTGGAAAGGTCAACAAGCATTTCTGTAGGTTCCTGCCCACCCTGTCTGACAGGTTGGTGGTAAGCTGGGTGTGGTGGTGCAGTCCTGTGATCCCAGCACTCAGGAGGCAGAGGCAGGAGGATCACTGAGAGTTCAAGGGCAGACTGAACTACAGAGCAAGCTGCCTCAAAAAACATAAACAACTGAACCAAAAAAGGTGTTTTAGTGTCACAGCTTTATAACCCCAGCACTTGGGGAGGCTGAGGAGGAAACATTCCGAGTTTGAACCCAGCCTAGCTGTTTAGCCAGTTAGTAAGACCCTGTAACAAAAAATAAATAATAAATAAATAAAGGCCTGGCAATGTGTTCGATCTCCAGCATTAGAGTGGGAGGGGGCTTGGGAGAAACGGGGAATAAGTATAATTTGGTATTCTTGTCTACGTGTACTGGGCACTGGCCAGTCATCTTGCCCCTTCATCTCACCAACCCTCTCTGGCAGGTGACAGGGTGGTCACAGAGGTGCCCCCGGTGGTGATCCCACAATGTTTGAACCCTTAAGAGAGAAGCAATTTCGGGGCCAGGGATTTAGTTCAGTGGTTCCGGCGCCTGTCTTGCAAGTACAAGGACTCGGGTTCGATCCCCAGTAACCACATACCATACTGGGTGTGGAGACTCACGCCCAGCAGCAATCAGTACCACATACCACAGTGCTGGGCGTGGTGGCTCATGCCTGTAATCCCAGCACTCGGGAGGCAGAGGCAGGAGGATTGCTGGGATGTGAGTTGGAGGCTGAGCTCAGGGCCAGCCTGAACTACAAAGCGAGACCCTGTCTCAACACACACACACACACACACACACACACACACACACACACACACACACACACACAAAAGAGAGAGAGAAGCAATTTTGAACATTCTGCCAGCTCTTGGCACTGCTAACAGTGGAGAGCCAGGGTCCATCGAGCTTTTATGTAGGAAAACAGGTGAAGGGGCATTGTGGTCGGGAAAGCACATGGCCGGAGTGGGATGCTTGGGGAGGTTTCCGGAGGAGGGCAGAAAGGAATGGAGTTGAAGAGGAAGATTGACCCTGGGGTCCAGTTTGCCCCTCAGCAGTGGGAAGGTCCGGATGGAGATACCCTGCGCTGGATCTTAGGTTGTTCCCTCTGACAGGATGGCACGGAGGCCACTCAGGGCTTATCACAGTCGGGCCCCTGAGGAAGACACGGGTCCAAACAGATGAGGGGCGGGTGTCCAGAGGGGAGGTGGCTTGTAGCTACACCAACGAGTAACTGAGAAACGGCTCAGCTGCTCCCCTAGGGTCGCCACAGTGACAGGCAGGTTGTCCTCGCTCCACCCCACCCCACGCATCTGCCCACTCTCCGCATTGTCCCACGCACCGTGCTTGTCCATTCTTCCCGCTGGTCCTGGCTGGGGGCTGGGATGTGAGGTGGGCCCGGAACTCCTGGAACTGGGTCTGTCTCCAGGGCCTCTGTTGGATCACAAGGGTTGAGCTGGAGCCTTCCTGTCTCCGTGCCCAGCACAGCTGCCTGTCCCAGAGCCTCTCAGAAACCTGCTTTCCCCTGGGGTGGGCTCAGAGGGGAGCAGAGGGTGGCTTTGGGCCCCACAGACTGGGTCCAGGTCCCAGATCTACCGCACAAACTGACAGGCTGTCTGGGACAGTTCAGCGAGGAGGCGCCTGCTGAGGGCTCTTCCTGCTCAGCGGCGCCATGAGCAGCTGCTCTGGTCTCTCCCTAAGATCTCGGGCCCTGGCAGGACCTTTGAGCCAACACCAAGGTGTCCCCAACTTCCCAGCAACCATCCGCCATCCTTCAGGTCCAGAAGGGTTCCCTCTTCTCAGGGTTATTGTGGGCTTTGTGGGACTTTCACCAGAACTCGGATTGTCATACAAACAAGGGCAGTATAAAAGCGCATCAAAAATTGATCTCACAGAGTGGTCTCGGGCGTCAGCCCCCGCAGCGCTGAGACCAGACCTGTGCCCCCTGCTCTCTGAGGCTATCCTGGGGCCCTGAGAGGGCGGGAAATGTGCACACACTCAGGAGGGACGTGCTTCTGTCCAAAGAGACGCTTTAACATCAGGAGGGCCCCTGGAGCTAAAGAGCCCAGGGCAGGGCTGTTTCACACTCGCCAGCCATACCTCAGGGATGGGGGCCCCCAGGGCAGATTTTGGCGATGACAGAATTATCTAGCCTGAAGGTTCAACCAGGCTGAGGCTGAGAGCCCCTATTTGAGTCAGTCTATCCTGTGGACTCCAGGAGTTACCTGAAACGTGGCCGCCCGCTCCAAACACCGCTGCTCTTTGGTGTGTGACAGCAGCAGCCTGTGTGTCTCCTGCCCCCCTCGCCCCCCCGGCCCTGAGCTCCTGACGTGCAGCAGCCTGAGTGAGATCCCACTCTTCTCACAGGGAAAAAGCCAATCTCCAGAGTCCTCAGGAGGCTGCATGCCCGGGGCCCCATTTCTCCAGGGCCCCGACCCTTCCTCTTTGCTATCCTTAGATAATGCCCAGCATGCCCCTGCCCTGGAGTCTGGGCACCAGCTCTCCCTCTGCCCAAGCGCTTGTCCTCCGTCCTCCGAGGCTGCAGGGCCCATGTCCTCACCTCCGGCTCTGTGCTCCGCTGCAGCCCTCTCAGGAGCCCTGCCCTGCTCGCCCACGGCAGCATGCCTCATGCCCAACTCTGCCCCTTGACACCTCTACTTTTCTCCCTGGTACTTGTCACCATCTGACTCACTATAGACGTGTTCATTTAGCTGGCAGCCATGGCCCAGTAACACATAAGCAGCTTACGTGAGAACAAGGGCCTGGTCGTCTTGTGTATTGCTACAGGGCGACAGTGGTGCTTGGCACATAGTAGGTGCTCAAGAAATCTTGAATGGATGCACTGTTATGGCCACGGGGTGAGCTTCCACGCTGGGCAGGCTGTTTGGAAGAATCGCACAGCCAGAACAGGGTGAGGCCCGTTCTCCAGAGACAGGAGATGTATAGACAGGGCTGCCCGGGAGAATGGGGGCCGGGACCCACCCGGACCGGTGCTTCTGCTCTGCCGGCCCAACACTCCGTGCACTAGTCCTCTGTCCCTCACAATACCAGACAGGTAGACATCACCATTCCCCTGCTCCAGCTGCAAAACAAAGGCCCAGAGAGGCGAGGGAGTCTTTCAACCAGCACGTGGATTTAGGGAAGAACTCCTGCCTTTGCTCGAGTCCTCCACTCTTCACAGCAGCCCCTGCCTGTCCCTGCCTCTTCCCACTCCCAGACTCCCTTCGGGGTGGCTGGCTAGAGAAGCCAGCCGGCTCAGCCTGTCCCAGCTTCCTTGCTGTGGCGCCCAGGCCTGGCTGGGCAGGGCAGTGCGCGACTGCTGGAAGGGTTAACGAGGAGTGTTTGTAGCAGCTGCTGTCTCCAAGGAGAGGAAAGCCAAGGAGGCTGCGGCCAGGCCAGGCTTCCTGGCTGGTGGTGGCAGTGGGTGGGAGCAGCCTTGACCTGTCCAGCCCTGGGGGCACAGGGAGTGTCCTCACCTCCATGCTGGCTGGGAGGCGCTGAGCTCTAAGTGGACTGGGCAGCAGGAGTGTGAGGTCGCCACAGGGCCACCAACTGAGGTGGGGGAGGGGTCTGGCCCAGCGGCACAGCCAGCAGGCCTGGGCTCCTCCAGGGCTGGCGGGACTCTCTGGATCAGAGAGTTGGGCCGAAACTCCAGGGACAGGAGCCAAGAGGCGGCAGTGGGGGAGAGGAGGCACCCACCTCCTTCCCTGCCGAAGTCCAGCCATGTCCCAGCTCCGGGGCCACAGATGGAGGGGTGGGGCCCTGGGGCCCCCAGTGCGCAGCATCCGCCCCTTCAAGTCCAGCGAGCAGTACCTGGAGGCCATGAAGGAAGACCTGGCCGAGTGGCTTCGGGATCTCTATGGGCTGGACATCGATGCAGCCAACTTCCTGCAGGTGCTGGAAACAGGCCTGGTGCTGTGCCAACATGCCAACATGGTCACCGAGGCGGCGCTGGCCTTCCTGGCAGAGGCACCTGCCCAAGCTCAAAGGATTCCCATGCCTCAGGCTGGGGTTTGCTGTAACGGGGCGGCACAGCCAGGTACCTTCCAGGCCAGGGACAATGTCTCCAACTTCATCCAGTGGTGTCGAAAGGAGATGGGCATTCAAGGTAATAACCTATCCCAAACCCTTATATTTTGTTTGTTCGTTTGTTTGAGATGGGGTCTTGCTATGTAGTTCAGGCTGGCCTTAAACTTAGCATGGAGCCCAGGATGGTTTTGAAGTCCTCCTGCCTCAGGCTCCCAAGTGCTGGGTTTATACCATACCAAGCTCAAAATCTTATCTTGTAGACTCCCACACCTTTCTGACATCTGGGCCAGATCTTGAGTCAGAAATTTAGGAGCTTCTAGATTTGTCTTGGGCTGTTTGCCTCTTTTCATGCCTCAGTTTCCCTATCTCATATAAATCCTCAGTAAATCCATGTTGATGGTTGATAAGTGTTTGTTGATGATTCATTCAACAACTATCCAAAGTATCCCCTCTCTATTGAATACCATGCTGGTCTCCCAGGACCAAGACCCAGTGTCCAAGGGATGCATAGTCTGGTAAGACAGACGGATGAGTGGGATGAAGACCCCAGCCTGGGATAAGAGCTGAATCCAGGAGGCTATGCCAGGAGGCACAGAGGAGCCAGGTGTCTGATTATGGAAAGGTTCAAGCAAGGAAGGCCACTGGGGCTCACCTGGGGGGATTTGGGGACAGAGCGGTTCTAGGGAGGTGGGGAGCCTCGCCAAGACACAGACAAGGCCGGAAGAAGCTGGGGTGGCCAATACTCGGGGCAAGTGAGGGTGAGACTTGGAGGAGGAGGGAGGAACCATGACATTAGGGCGGGCACAGTCATGCCAGGGCTTGTAGGACTTGGGGAGTGACCTGTCAGGATCTCACAGCTCGCTGGCCTCAGACTCAGGGAGGGCGTGAAGCCGGATGTTGTGACATCCTCCGAGCTACAGGTGACAGATGAAGATGGTGACGAGGCAGGGCTGGGCTATTGGCTGGTAGCAGCCAGTGTCTGGGTTGGAGAGTTCATGAAAACTAGCCTTTGGGCTGAGCATGTAGCTCTCAGTTCCAGCAGTGGGGTGGAGGAGGTGGGGCATTTTAACCAGCTGTGATGGTGCATGCCTGTCATCCCGGGACTTGGGGAGGCTGAAGCAGGAGGATTGAAAGTTCAAGCTGAGCTCGTGCAATTTCGTGAGATCCTGTCTTAACATTTATAAGTAATAAATAAATAAATAACTAGGAGCCAGGCGAGGTGATATACATCTATAATCCCAGCTCTTGGCACGCTGAGACAGTCTCTAAAAACAAAATAAAAATAAGTAAGTGCTAGAGATGTCGTTCACTGTGAAGGCCCTGCATTCAATCCATCTCTAGTGTCTAAAAAGAAAAAAGCTGGCGTTTTGTGGAGTACTTCCACTGTGCCAGACCTAACCTGAAAATGCTAATGATTATCATCTTATCAAATCTTGACAATGACCCCATGAAAAATACTGCACCCCCATTTTAGAGAACAGGAGACTGAGGCTCCAGTTAGTTGCACAGCTGGCTGGTGGCAGAGAATCCACAGTCTGTTCCCACCACCGCCTGGTTGTCTGTGGGCGTGGGGGAGTCAGGAGCCAGACGCTGAAAGACCTGGGGGACAGAACAGGGCGGGTGTAGCACCCAGGACCCTTCTCTCGCCGCCCTTCCCAGCCGGCCCGCGATTCCTCTGCTTCGCTGTGCCCCCACTCAGCCCCTCAAGAGAGGCCAGTGTCCCCTCTGCCCTACCAGGCTCCTCCCGCGCTTCCTGGACACTGACAGCCTCAGACAGCCCCCAGGGTCCCGGAGTCCCCAGGAGCCCGGAAAGCACTCAGGGCCATGCACCCCTCTCCCCGGCCCACTCCAGAGGCGCTGATGTTCGAGACCGAGGACTTGGTGCTGCGCAAGAACGTGAAGAACGTGGTGCTGTGCCTGCTGGAGCTGGGCCGCTGCGCCTGGCGCTTCGGAGTGGCGGCGCCCACCCTGGTGCAGCTGGAGGAGGAGATCGAGGAGGAGCTGCGGCAAGACCTGGCCTTGCCTCCGCCCGCGCCCCCGCGGCCCGCGCCCCCGCCTCGCCGGCCCTGCCACTTCCGCAACCTGGACCAGATGGTGAGTCCCGCCCGCGAGCCGCGACCTCCACCCCGCGGCACCACATCTGCGGTGGCTGCTGTACTCAGTCCGGCCGCGCGAAGTGCACTGCACCAGTCTGCCGAGAGGGGGCGCTTCACAGGCACTAGCTCTTCGCACGTTTAAGCTTATTTCTAACACTTGAGAAAATAAACTCAGGGTGGCCTCCTAACTAAAATCCTGTGTGAGGGACCCGGGACTCCGAGTGGAGTCTGTCAGCCTCTACAGGCCACCTGCTTAGCTTTTCTACTTCACGGCTCCGGCAGCTGACCCATGAGGGCCCTGGGCCACAGTTTGTTCTCTCCTGCTTATTTAAAGTCTTCTCTAGCCTCCGCGGCGAGCTGAGGGTGGATCTGGAGGCAGGTAGGCCTCTATGTAGCTTGACCCAGCGTTGGGGGAGCCTTGGGTGCCCAGACAAGGGCGGGCTGAGCCCTCTGCCCACTTCCCACAGGTGCAGAACCTCGTGAGCCACTGCACATGCCCAGTGCAGTTCCCCATGGTCAAGGTGTCCGAGGGCAAGTACCGAGTGGGGGACTCCAACACCCTCATCTTCATCAGGGTAAGTCTGGTCTGAAGGTGGAGGCCCGCCAGGGTCACCACGATCAGGCTCCTTTGCATGAGACCTTGTCCAAGGACAGGAAGTTACCCCACACCCAAGCTATAGGCCTCGGGGCTCTCCTTCTCCCCTTTGGAGATTTTCAGGGGGCCCCTGGCGAAGATGGCAAGCCTGTCCTCCCTTCCACCAGTACGTGCAGAACCACTGCCTTCCACTGCTCCTAACGTACTGTCTAGAGGGCGCCTCCAGGCAGCGTTAGAGAAGGGAGACTTGGAACATCCTTACTTCCCACTCTGTTTTACGCCATGTCACCCGCGGGCTCAGAGCCAGGGCGTGGGCACCCCAGGTCTGTGTCCAGCGCATGGCCCCTGCACACAGACCCAGAGTCCCGTTCAGTGTGTCTTCTGCAGCACAGGTGTGAGCTGCGCCTCCTCCCACGCCCACCAACACCTGGCTGCTTACCAGAAAGGTGCTGGGTGCTGGGCCGAGGTGGCCAGGTGGGGACAGGACCACACCCTCTTCTTGAGCACCGTGAGGAGAGCAGAGCCAGCCACGTGAGGCCTGCTTAGACCTGAGACCACAGCTTTAGGATGTAGGCACAAGGGATTATGGCTCCACTGGCACCTGAGGAAAAGAAACCTGCAGGGTCTATGTGACCTGGCCCACCCCTATGTGGACAGGACCCCACAAGCTTTGTCGCATACGCCGCAGAGCCAGAGCCAGAAGCATCGGAGAGGCCGTAGGCCACATTACAGGTGTAAGATGGGAAGTGAGGCCCCCTTTCTGACAAGGGAGGAAGGGGCCGCCCGGGGGCTAACCTGTGTCATACTGTGCACCGCCTGTCCGGTTGGGACAACTCTCTATCTGGTCCTTACTCTTGCAACTCACTGGCCTAGACCGCAAAATACACCCGCTCCCAGCCACGCCCAGGCAAGGGACTTGTCTGCCACCTCGCCCATAATCTCACTCTCGCCCCTCAGGTGCTACGGAACCACGTGATGGTGCGTGTGGGGGGCGGCTGGGACACGCTCGGCCATTATCTGGACAAACATGACCCCTGCCGGTGCACGTCCCTCTGTGAGTCCCCTGAAAGTCCTCTCCCTGTGGGGTTGGCTGTGGAAGCGTAGCTCGGGGTGGACCAGCGGCAGAGGCGGAGGCGGGATCATCTGCGAGTGCAGGAGGTGTGCGGGCGTTGGGCGAGCGCGGAGGAGGGAACACTATAGCCGAGCAGCCGCGGTGCAGGACTAACTAGAGCCACAAGGTGGTGCACAACACACGCAGGATCAGCATTTGCTCAGGTGCATTTCTGCGGAGCTTAGATCTGGCTGTGGGATTCACAGCGGGCTGTAGAGCACAGGACGGTTGGCAGAGGGGAGCAGCGGGCCTATCAGGATCTGAACCCTTTTCCCCCTCCTTTCGCTGGGGGCTATGTGGGTAGCGCACAAACCAGTCACCTTGCTGAAGCCTTCGGCCACACCGGTGCAGCACGAAGTGAGGGTGCAGGAGGGAGCCTCCCCGGCCCAGCCCACAATGACCGTCAGTCGCTCGCAGAGCCCGCCTCCCCCCGTGGACTGGAAGACATACACTGCCGCAGGCCGGAAGCTGAGACCTCCCTCCGCTTCCTCTCCTAGACCCCG
This sequence comes from Petromus typicus, assembly GCA_004026965.1. NCBI lineage: Eukaryota > Metazoa > Chordata > Mammalia > Rodentia > Petromuridae > Petromus > Petromus typicus. The sequence continues at coordinate 25,669 of PVIR01013108.1, read as the reverse complement.
TTCTCCGCAGACTGAGGGGTTTGGGGGCCACAGACAGGTGGCTCCATTTCTAAGGTACAGGAGAGGGATGGGAAACACTTGTCTGCCCCTTTGGAGCCTGTTCTCAGGAGCAGGGCCTGTGCTGCATCGCAGGCGTTCAGAACACCCCAGGGCTTCGGACCATCACAGGGGACTTTCTAGCCCCTTGGTGGCCGGGTGGGGAGCCTTCCCTTCCCTGAGCCAGGAGGCGTCACAGTGACCCTGGCAGCCCTGTGAGCCCTCTCCAAACGGTGATTCTTCTCCAGGCCCCAGGAAAGGTTTCCCACTTCATCCCGGAGGCAGCTGTCAGCTGGGGACAGTCCACCCAGGCCCCAACTCTCATCCAGTCATCGGGACCAGGACCTACAGTGCACCCCACCGGGGAGGAGACAGATCAGATCCCCTGAGGAGCTCCCTAGGGGCAGGACCCCCACATCTTGGGTTCATGCGGAGGCAGCCAGCCGGAGAGCCCATGCCAGGGCCTCCAGCCCTCAGAAACCCCATGCTCCTCAGGCTTCCACCAATGAGACGCCGGCAAGAGGACCATCTCCCCTGCCTCGTCCTTCTAGCCCTTCCAAGCCCCCGGGCTATGTGCTGCCACCCCGGGGTGAGGCTGAAGGTGCTTCTCTCCAGCTGAAAGAGCCAGCACCTGCCCGATGTCTGTCCCCTGTCAAAGGACTCACTAAAATCCCCACCCAGCTGTGTCCCCCTCAGCCTCCCACCCCAGGAAGCTTTTCACGTACTCTGAGTAGAGGACCATCCACAGAACCAGGTCCAGTCCCACTAAGGGTGGTCCCAGGAGACTTGGCTGAGTCCAGGCACAAGGACAGCTCTAGGGGAGGAAGGAGGCGGGAGGACCAGCAGGCAGAGGCCCAGGGCACTGCAGAGCCTGGACAGTCCCAGGAGCGGGAGGAGAGGTACACTCCCCAACCCCTGGGTGGGACCAAGGGGCACAACATCTACTGTGGCCTTGAGGAGGAGATTGCGGTGAGCATGAGGGAGCTAGCGGTGGGGGATGCCCGTCCCCAGGGCACAGAGCTTCTGGTCACCCCTCGAAGTGGAGTCTATGTCCCCAGCCTGGGTGGGCGGTGGTCTGAGCCTGGGGGGCTTTATGACCAAGTCATCCAAGAACTGGCTCAGGGGCCCCCAACCCTCCTTAAAGTGGACCTGGGAGCCTGGAGTGTGGCCCCGACAGGGGCCCCCAGGCCAGCTATTACTGCAGGCCCAGGAAGCACAAAAGGGAAGCGGGGAGCAGGAGAGAGTGGACCACTGACAAAGGAGAGCTTTAGTGCCAAAGGCGCCAGGCTGTGGAAAGGTTCACCCCTGGGCAGGCCAGACTGCCCAGCCCTTAAAGCGTCTTCCAGCCCTGAGGGCCCCACACCTTTGTGCTCAGACCCCAGGCCTGACAAGGCCAAGGGATGTCCTGGCAAAGGCAAGAGGACACTCCGCAAGCCCAAGAAGGTTCCATCCATCTACAAGCTGAAGTTGAGGCCCAGGATCCGGCCTCGGCAAGACCACAGACCCGAGAAGTTGCCCTCACGAATCCCCAAGCCGCTGGCCTGCCTGTGTCTGGGACCAGCAAGGGCACCACCCAGGGAGAGGCCCTTGAGAGCTGCTCCAGGTAGTAAGAGAGAAGTACCACAGGTGAATGGCACTTCAGCGAGAGAAGAGGAAGAAGAAAAGAAGCAGCAGCAGGCTCCAGCTCCCCTGGGCCCTCAGCAGCTTGACCAGGCCCAGCTCCCCTTAGAGGAGGAATCCTGGGTCTGAGAAGACTGCAGGTGAGAGAGGAGGAAAGCAAAATGGATGCCCAAGTATGCAAGAGTACACAGGACCTTGGCTAGGAAGGAGTCCAAAGACAAGTAGGGACTCAGGCTGTTCCTCTGAGCCACTCCCAACTCCAGCATTAGCCCAAGGGCGGGCGGGGGGGGGGTAACTATGTCATACTGCTCTCTCCCAGAAAAGTCCCCCAAACACCTGGCCTCTCACTATGGCCACCTCTTCCCACCACTCTAAGTCATTAAACACATGTGGGTGTGTCCTGGAGCCCCAGCACTCGGATTCCTCTACTCTAGGACGATGGCAGTGTAAGAGGGTTTAGCTTCAAGTGTTACACGACTGCAGGCAGCTGGGGGGAGGGAGCTTCCTCTCCAGACTCCCCCAACCTTGGCAGATGCCTTCTGTTTCCTGGAGGTGGCTGTCTCAGCACCGTGGACAGGGACGCAAAGGCCCAACACACGTGGCCCCTTCACCAAGGACTTTACGCTGCTCTGTGGCTTGAGACTCAAACCATTCAGAGGCAACAGGGATGGCTGGGAGCAACTCTAACACACCTATGTCCCACGAGCCATGCCTGATGGGCCACAAGGTCTTGGCCCTGTGCCAGAGAGGAGAAGCGGGGACTGAGTCCTGCTAAGAGTCTGCAGAGGGTAGCATGGGAAAACTGCACTTCCTCCGGGTTTGGAAAGGAGATATGTCCCCGGCTCCTCTCCTTTACCTCCTCGCTGACTTGAGCTTCGGGACTGTTGACCATTTCACCACACAGCTCAGCCACACAGCGCTCGGCAGGCAAGCACCCCCCAGGCCCCCCCCCCAGAACGGAGCCAATGCCTTGGTACAGAAACAAGGGAGACTCTCCCTGATGTTTAATCTGACTTCTGTAACAGCCTAATGGGCATCACACGAACTTCCAGACCCTGTGGTGGGAAACCCTGGGGCGGGGACAGAGACTCAGAATGGGTGTGGAGGACCTGGAATCCACAACCGAGGGTGAAGCGGGGCTGTGAGGGAACTTGTTGGGGGACACATCCCAGGGGTCCCCACCCTCACCCCAGGTGCCTCAGAGTCAGGGCAAGAGGGCATGAGATGCTGTCATCCTTCCCTCCACCCCTCTGGTGAACCGGGGGCAGGGGGAGAAGGGTGTGAAGTCCGGAGTGGGCAGCCCTCTTCCTTACCCTCCTGGCCACTCTACGGTGTGGGGGAGGGGAGCCACCTCCTCTATTTCAGAGGGAGGCTCAGAGAGGGCAAGTCACTTGCCCAAAGTCACGCAGCACAGCAGGGACTCAAACCTAGTGCGGTGGTCTGCCTGAGGTCGGGGGAGCGGCTGTGGGGCTATGCTGCCCCGTTGGGGGGGAGTGCCAGTGGGGGAAGCAGGAGAACGCTAGATCCCCCGCGTACTGGATCTTTATGACCTTCCCTAGCCTCCTCTCCACCACCATTCTGGGCTACCTGACTTCCTGGCCTATGCTGCAGCTTTGGCTGCGCTGGTCAAAGCCAGAGGGTTCTCTGCGCCCTCCCCTGTAACCAAGGGTCCTCTGTGGCCTCCCAGTGGACTGGGTGGCCAGGGCTCAGCCTCAGAGAGAACTTCTTATGGCCTGGGTCGTGGCACACGGCCATTTCTCTTTCTCTCCAAGCCCTCCACTCCCCGCATGAGCCCCTTGGGGCATTTCCTAGAATCATTATTATTGTTATTTCTAAGTCGGTACAAAACTGACAGTGATCAGCTCCGGTGACAGAGGTAGAAACCCGGGCGGCAGCCGGGGAAGATGGGGTGGAGTGAGTCAGGGCGTGGGGCTGACCAGTGGGGACAGAGGCGTCAGATCCTGAGGGTCTCCACCGAGGGCGGGGGTGGGGATGCAGGCGTCTCCCCCGGCACAAGGGTCCCAGCTCCTGCTCAGAAGTCAGGGAATCCTGAGATCGGAGGCAGGCAGCACTTGGGGTAGAGCGGGGCGGGGAGGCTGAATCGTCACTGGCACAACCAGGCCTCCCCTGGGCACCACCCTGCCCACGGCCAACAGATCCCTAGAGCTCCACGTCCCCAGGATAGCGGGTCACCTGGGGCAGGAGGGGACAAAGGGCTGCAACCTGGCCTCAGGGAAGGAGGGAATCTCTCCTTTGGAGGATTCCCTCCTGGAGGTGTAGTAGAAATAAAACAGAAATTGTAACCCAGCGAGTGGTCAGGAAGGGGTGGGGCACCCGGCAGGGACGGACCATCGAGTTAAGGCTGGAAGGTAGGTTGTTGTGTCTCTGGGGGCTGCTGGACAGGGAGGTCTCCCTGGGGGCAGGAAAGCTCAGCGTCCCCCACCCCAACCGATCTGGGACCTCAGCCCTTAGACCTCTGGGTTGTGGTCCGCGGGCCGCCTGCGTCTCTGCCCTGTGCCAGTGGCGCGGGGTGGTCAGATGGCCTGGCATCGCCAAGCGCCAGGATCTGCGCCGGGGGATGGACAGAATGAGAGCCCTGTGAGCGAGACAAGGAAGGAATAACAGATGGCTAGGTGGACGGCCACGGGAAGGGACACGGCACAGAGACAGACACACTCCCGAGAGGAGCGGAGGGTGCCCGGCCAGGGCAGCAGCACCTCCTCACCCCACCCTCCGTTTCACAAGCGCGGTCCGGTCCGGACCTCAGCAGGCTGCGCACCCGCCCAGCCGGGCCAACACTGGCCCCAGGGGTGGGGGTGGTTGTCCTAGGAAGACGATCGCGGGAGGAAGGGAGGGCAGAGGAGTTCCGAGGAGGCTCCCTCTGGCCCTCGCCTGCCTTTCGGAGGAGATGCGTGGCTGCTGGAGGAGATGCGTGGCTGCCAGGCGCGCCAGGCCCAGACGCTGGGAGTTCGAGTCCCGCGGGGGGCTGCAGCCGGCCTCACATGATGGCGCAGCGGTTGCGGCGCAACGCGCCCTGGAAGCGCAGGGCGGCGTGCACGTGCTTACAGCGGGCGCAGCCGACGCTCTTGAGCAGCTCGCTGAAGAGCAGCAGGATGTGCCAGTTGTACTTGGCCGAGCACTCCACGTAGCCGCACTTCCAGGTCTTACGCACCAGGTGCGACACGTTCCAGCGCGGGATCACGCGGCCGTGCTGCAGGTCCCGCTTGTTGCCCACGATGATGATGGGCGTCTCCGAGGTGCCGATCACCCTGTGGGGCGAGGCGGGAATCTCAAAACTGGGCCAGGCTTACAACCACGGGGCTCTGTGCCACGCTGTTCTGTGCCAGCTGCAGCCCTGAGCCCTTGGGGTGAGGTATGTTCTCCAATCAGCACAACTGACCCAACACTGTTCCTATTTTACAGATGAGGAAACTGAGGCTTGTTAACTGGACCTAGCAATCTTGTTCTTGTGGTCTCGAGATGAATCAGCAGAAGTGAGGCAGGAAAATATGAAGTTGTGTGTGTTTGAGAGCATGTGTGGGGAAGAGGGCACGTGTTCTCCCCGTGTCCTCCCCTGGCCGGTTTCCTCGGCACAGGATAGCCTGGCACCGCCCCTCACCTCGTCTCCAGGATCTGCTGGCGGATGGTCTTGACGTACTCAAAACTGTCAAAGCAGCAGATGTCGTAGACCAGGATGTAGGCGTGGACGCTCCGCAGTCCCCTGCAGCAGGCGTCTGCCCACTCCTGCAACACCCAGCAAGACCAGAGTCAGAGTGGCCATGGGTGGCTGGCCACCTCACCCAGGATCCAGGCCAGGAATGGCGGCACTCAATGCCACACCAGAATGGCAAGTCAAGTCAACTGATCTCCAGGGCCACAGCACTGTCGTGTGCATAGACATTTGGTCTGTCTGGTGACATTCTGTCCACTCATCCATCAACTAGAATATTTACTAAGTGCCTCTAAGGGCCCAGCCTCAAACTAGTTGTTGGACCTGTAGACATCCTATCTTCACTGCTTAGCTGAAACTCTTCTCCTTCAAGAAACTATCATCATTTGTCACCCTTCTGGCAACAGGGAACTTTTCTTTCACCTCCTGTATTCTGACAACCCTTCAGTTAGACCTTGCTTAAAGCCTTGGTTCCAATGCCAGTTTTCTACATTTACTCTGAGCTCCCAAGAGGACCAGAGCTAGTCTTATTTTACACACTCTGTTTTTTTTAAATCCAACAGGTTTGCAATGAACTACAACTCCAGCCCTTTTTTGGTTTTTAGTTTTGAGACAGCGTTTCACTATCTTTCTAAGTTGCCTGGGCTGGGCTTTTACTTGTGGCCCTCCTGTCTGAGTGTGTCACATGCTTGGCTTCCCTGCTCTGTTCCGTGTCTAGGACAGCACCATTAGCTTCTAGGAACTGCACTGTCCAGGGCAGGGAGCTCTCCGTGGTGCTGAACCCCACCTGGCCTAGACTAGTATCAACAGCTCTGACCTAGCACTACTTAGACTGCTACTTGATGCGCCCCTCTGTGTGCATCCTTCTCTTTCGTCCTCACCGTGCAGGGAGGGAAAGACAGACTGGGTGATACGGGGTCAGGGTAGTCAAGTTGTAAAGTGGAGCCCCAGGGAAGTTTCAGGAGAAAGACCATCTGGAGTGTTTGTAACCCCTTCTTAGGAAGGGACTATGGTTCAAGACAAACAACCTCTAGGAACACTGAATGTGCTACAGAGAAAGTTCCTGAAGAGATTAATTAGCTAATTAACTTGCCAGTAGTAGATATGATTGTGGGTGTTTCAGGCAGCCAGTGTGCCAAAGAGGGAAGTCCTTGAAGTTAGGGGGAGGCAGAAGGAACTAGGGTCTTTTCCCTCACGGGCCCACACAAAAGTCTAGGAGGGAAGTGTAAGTCGGCGATACAGCACAGGTCTTGCATGTGTGAGGGTCTGGGTCTCATCCTTATTGTGCATGCACGCGCGCATGGGCACACACACATGCACACACACACACACACACACACACACACACAGAATTAAAAACAGACTAGACGGAGGTGGAGGTATGTCTCCTGGCACTGCTGGAGAGCACCTGTGGCAAGGGGAGGCCACAAATGAGGACTTCCGCTAGTTCCTCCCTCGAGGAAGGAATACAAGGAAATAGATTTGGATGACAAGCAAGAAAAGTGAAGTGCAACTTCAGAACAGCACTTCCAACTGAAAGGCTTGGAAGATGCCGCAGTGGATCCCCAGGGAGATGATGTGGCATCTTTTCTCTGTGCTGAGGGTTTACTTTTTGGTGCAGGGGGAGGATGCTGAGGACAAATCTAAAACTGTAGTATACCCTGAGCCAGTGTCCTCCCAGGACCGGGAAGGTGATTCTGTGGGGCAGAGTGACCTCTGGCAACAGGAGGCCTGTGGGTGAATGGCTCCCCCCTGCACCCCGCAAGAGCAGAGGTTGGGAGAAGGGGGAGGAGCAGCCCCACCTCTGCAGGCTCCCTCCTACTCTCAGCTGCCAGCCCCACCTCTTGCCAACACACTGCCTCCTCCAGGAGACCTCCAGGCTGCCTCCCACTCACTGCCCTCTGAGGACCTCCGAAAGGGAGTGGCAGGGGACTTTGGATGGGCCAGGCTGTCTGTCCCTTCACCCTTGGCTGAGGGGAGGAATCAAGACAGTTCAGTTTTCCTTCCAGCTTTCTGCAGGCTCCAATTTATTCCTCAAAAAACCAGCTTGGAGCCATGTTAAGACAGAAATGGAGGGGTTGACCACATAGCTCAGTGGCAGAGAAGAACATATGCCTGGTATGTGCAAGACTTTGGTTTAATCCCAGGAACAGAGACGAAGTGGAGAGGGGGAGGGGAGGGGAGGGGAAGGGAGAGGCAGACAGACAGACAGAGATAGACACAGACACAGGAAGGCCTAGCTGTGAAAGGAATAACTAAATCTGAATCTTGGGCCCAGCAAATGCCACTCTTGGCTGGATCTCACCTCGCCAAGATGCATTCTCGGAGAGAATGCATTATTTTGAGATAGCAGCCATGAGGGGTCTTGAGTATTTCTTGGCACCTGTCCCTTACCTGTGCCTCAGGAGTAAAATCTTAGATAAATGAGTCTAAGATAAGGTTCAGTCAAGAAGGAAAAGGTCAAAAGTCTAACCAAAAAGTGGGAAAATGACATGAGAAGTGGAAGCATGAAGACAGCAAGACATATGGAAAATGCTCAACTTCACTCGTAATCCTGAGTATGTGCTGCTGAAGCGAGCACTTCACTCGTAACCATGATGCAAATACGGACCACATTGAGACTACCACAAGTCACCTCTCAGGTTGTCAGAAATGCAAAGGGTTGATAACACATTCTGCTGGTGAGGCTTCGAGAAATGGGCTCTCAGGTACATCCTTGGTAGGAGACATGTGTGCATCTATAGACAGTAACCTTGAGGCATCTTCCACCTTCCAGCTGCATTTACCCCTTGACCCCACAAGGAATCATTTCCACAGATGTGCCTACTTACATGCCAAGTGATGTGTGTACTGGGCTATTCATTGCGGTACTGCACAAAACAGCCCAGATTGGAAGCCACTCACTCCTCTCTCTTTGGTACAGTACAGTGTAGACAGGGTAAAGATCCCCGTGTTGCAGTGTTTACAAGGGCGTGGGGGTGGGGTGGGCTCTGCTGTGATCTGGCTGCTCACGAGGCTGACAGGAAGATGCTGAGCTCGAGCCCAGGTTGGCAAACTTGGCGAGACCCTAAACAAACAAACAAAAGCCCACGGTACAGGGCTCAGTGGTAGGGTGCCCACTTTACATGTGGAAGGTGGTGGATTCATCCTTAGCACCGACGAAACAAAAACAAGCAACATGACAGTATGGTTTGCATTCTTATGTAAAAAGGGGGTGGAATGAGAACACATTTTCTTATTTGAGTACAGAAGCCCTGGAAGTATGAATGAAAAGCCAATGAGGAGAGTTGCCGGGGTAACCACGGGGTGAAGGACCAAGGATAGGATCAGGGTTTCTCCAAGCCACAGTTTGGACTTACTGATCATATCTTACCTATTTCAAAATTAAAATTAAAAACAAATATACAGCTAAATGTGGAAAAAAAAAAAAAGCTCAAAGTGCAGGCCTGGAGTGAGATTTGCACGTCTGCCAAGGCTGCCCTAAAAGTCTCTATTAGGGGAGAGTTAGAAAGACCTGACCCCAGATCTCCTTGCGTGGATGGTCTCAGCTGCTCTGTTTCTGGAGCAGATGCCTGGATTAGCCTTTTGTCTGGGTGCTGACCCCAGGCACCTGGGATGGGCCAGGCAGTCAGGCCGAAGCCCTGCTGCTCAGGCTTGCTGAGACTGCTGTGTGCAAGGCTTGTCCTCCACCTCCTGCATCCCCATCACTGAGCTTCTCCACAAATCTCTGCAACCTCTGCTCAGAGGCTTCTCTTGTGAGCAAACAGGTCTTAAAGCTCAGCTTCCTCTCAGCCTCACATCCTGTCAAGCCAGAGCTGCCTCTGGCCTCTGACAGAGGAGGGTCTGGTCCCAGCAGGCTGAGCGAAGGGAGAAGGTCCACTGTAAACCAGGACACTGGGGTCTAAATGGAAGTCTTAAAAGCCCTCCAGGAAGTGTGAGGTGGGGAGGGGCAGGGTGTCACCTAGGAGCAGAGGCCCTTAGAAAAAAGACCTGCTGTGGGCCTAAGAACTGTTCCTCGGGTCCCAACCTATTCTGCTTTGTAGTCTCTTCCACAGCTGATGAGCAAGGAAGGAGTGGCTTGGGCCACGCCAGGCACAGCCCAGGCAGGGAGTGTTTTCCCACTGGCCTTCGCCTGCCTAAACCTAACTGAGACATCACTTCCTGTGACCCTCCCACCCCAGCCCAGTGGGTTGAAGCTGTCTCGAGTGGTGCTTTATCTCGCCCGTCTCCTCCAATCACAGCACTTCTTACATACTAATAATTGCCTGTTACTCTTTCCTCATCAGACTTGAGTTCCTTGAAAGCAAATTCTGTATGTGCTTTGCTGACCATTTTGTGCTGGTGGCTAGTGTAGAGCCTGGCGCGCATTAAGCAGCCATCATATATTTGTTGAATAAGCTACACACAGCAGAATAGCTTCCTCGGACGGCTGTAAGCAGGGAGGCCCAGCATGCTGCATGGAGCTCTCAAACCCAGCCATGCGACCTGGCAATAGGGCCAGAGCTGAAGACGCTTTAGTCCACTTTCCTCCACTTCACCACCACGCCGACCCAGGACCCCCTGAGCCCCAGGTCCACCCACCTGTAGTGTATTGACAGGGAAGGCGCTGATGGGCGGGAAGTCCAGGATCTGGAGGTCGTGCACATGGCCGTTCATGACCACGGCAGGCAGGTAGAGGCGGCGGGCGGTGGTGGGCACGCAGACGTCGCTGAATTCGTTGTACAAGAACTGGCGCACGATGGCACTCTTGCCCACGCCTCGCGCCCCCAGCACAGCCACCCGGTAGGTGGAGACCATGCCTCCCGCCCCACTCCTCCACCGCGTCCTTGCCTGGGGCTCCCCCGGGCTGCATATTCCAGGGGCTGGGGGCTCAGCCACCGTCAGGACCAATCATTGCTGCCTCTGCTTCCCTGGGACCTCTGCGGCCTCCACCTGGACTGGGGGAGAAGAGGTGGGCTCAGTGCACTGGTTTACCCCTGGAGGCATCTTGCGCTTTTCTGCTCTGGGATTTGCTGAAGCTATCACTCACTGTCACGTGGAATGCCTTCCCTTTCCCAGAACCCTTGACAGCACCTATCCAAAACCTCCCCGTCTGTCTGTCCTTCCTTCTCCAACTTTCGAGGACATTCCAGTTGACCGACATTGCTACCTAACTCTAACTCTTCATCCAGGGTGACTCTCCAGCCAAGGCAGGCTGCACCGTAGTGTGGAGAGTCAGATTTAGGTTCAAATCCCAGCTTTCCCACCGAGCTTAGGACAAGACAGCAACTCTCCTGAATCTCATGCTGAGGCCTTTTATGCTGGTAGGTCACCCTGGTGCAGGGACTCCTGCCACTTTGTGGGCAGAGCTGATTGCCAGCAACAGCCACAGCCTCAGGATGACCAACCCCTCCGCACTTCCCACTGCAGAACCACCGGATGTCCGCATTGACCCTGCACAGTAGCACCACAGAGCCGTACTGTTCCCACCTCTCAGTTACTTATCCTTGGTCAATACAATCGCCCCAATGCAGATGCTGTTCCTATCCCCATTTAAAACAAGCCCGCTGTGCCCAAAGTCACACACAGGTAGCAACAGCGGCTGCTCCTTGTTACCATGTCGCAATACTCCTGTGTTCAAGCAGAGTGGTTCTAGAGGGGGATCCCTTACACGCCGGGGGCATCCTGGGAGCTCAGAGGACTCACACATAGCCAGTGCTAGGCAAGAGCTGCTGAGGGGTTGGACTCTGATAGGAATACGTTAGTTCCTTGCTCACTCAGTTTCCATGAATTCCAGAGCTGAACCTCAGCGTTGAAATTTTGTGCCAGGGGGCTACTGGGCAAATCACTCACCCATTCAGAGCTGTGCTCTGGACATAAGTAGAGAGGGGTCAACAGTCCCTGTTTCTGAGATAATTCCAGTACATTTGTTGCCAGAGTTGTAAACCTTTCTCTTTCAGCTGGGGAAATGACCCTTAGTGGTCACTGAGTAGGTGTGGGACAAACAGATTTGCTGGCTTTTGATGGGGGGCCCTCGTGGGTGTGTGCTTTTCTGGTGGACGAATGTCTTTTCTACATAGCTGCAATTCCTAGATGAATGTCCTGCAGGCTCTTCTAGCTCATGGACTCAATCTGGGGTATGTACATATACATTAGAGTAAAAAACAGGGGCCGGGGATATAGCTCAGTGGTTCCAGTGCCTGTCTTGTAAGTGCAAGGGCCTGGGTTCGATCCCGGTAACCACATAACAATACTGGGCGTTGAGACTCACCCCAGCAGCAACCAGTACCACATACCACAGTGCCGGGCGTGGTGGCTCACGCCTGTAATCCCAGCACTCAGGAGGCAGAGGCAGGAGGATTGCTGTGATGTGAGTTTGAGGCTGAGCTCAGGGCCAGCCTGAACTACAAAACGAGACCCTGTCTCAAAAAACCTAAAAAAACCTCCAAAAAACCAAAACAAACAGGCGGCATCTGGAGTGGGAACCACCAAGGATTGATTAGCTCTGCCATCCCCTGAAGTGTGTGTGACTTCCGGTCACTGCCGGAAACTTCACAGGGTGCTGGTAGGCTGAACACATGAAGCACAGTACCTGGCACAAAGTAGGTGACAATAAACAGTGGTTACTGCTACACGCAGGGGGCCTTTGCTCATTTAAGGTTTTCCAGAGTCGCATTGCTAGGCATCTCCTAGCAATCCTGGGTGTGAGGCCCTAGCACTGTAGCACAAGCTCCTGGACCACACTGTGTGTGATTCTGCACGATCCAGTGAGGGGAAAACAAACCAGATCTCATAGACAGAGAACCTCACACACAGCTGGACTGTCAGCTCAGTCTAGAACCCTGATCTCTGTGCCCCACGGACTCCCTTCCCCACAGGTGCCTGTACATTTAAGTGGGGAAGTGACAATTCCCCACCCTCATGTCCCTCCAGGCCCCTGAGGTCCCTGGACACCCAACAGCGAGGCAAAGACACACAGCTGGGTTAATTACATAACAGCACTAGCAGTTGGGGAGGGGGCAATGTCAAGGGAGGGAAAAAGGGCAAGGAACACTAGGGTCCCAGGCCTCTCTCTGGAGGTGGGAGTTTAGAGGTGGCTAGGAAGTACCCTGCCTGAAGTCGTCCTGGGCACATTCCCCCACCCAGACACCGGCCCTTTCTAGGGAGTAGCACAAATGAAATCTGGGAACAGCCCAAAGAGCCACGGTGCAAGAGAGGACCCCTGGCAGTGGCCCGGAACTCACCAGGCCTAAGAGTGGCCCTGGCCCCAGCTCAGAAGTGACCAACACCTTCTCCTTTCTCTCGGGCATTCATCCTGCGTCTCAGCATTTACTAAGCCCACATTCCTGGCTGGCTGGGGATGGAAGGGACCGTCCTAGGCAGCAGGGCCCAGGCCCCCGAGCTACCTCCCCATGGCCTGCGCTCTGCAGTGAGTCTGCAGACAGTAGCCACCAAGGGGCCGGGCCAGGCACTGGGGCCAAAGCCGGGCTCCTGACCCGTCTCTGCTCCTGGACGCCTGAGTCCCTGCCCCAGATCGAAGAGGGCCGGGGCTTTTGTGGATCGCGAGCACCAGGTCACAAGTCCGCGGTTGTTTGCCCCACCACGTTTGCAGGAGGGTGTGGGGGGTGCATCGGAGGACGCCGGGCTCCCCATGACCTGATTGGTAGGAGTTTGGGGGATGCAGAAGCCGGGCTCGCTCTCCGCCTCCAGCAGCTCGCAGCGTCCCCGCCGGCAGCTGCGCTCACGTGGCCGCCCGGCGCTCCCGCCTCTCCCCCTCCCCCCTCCCCCTCGCCCCCGCCGCTTACCGGGCCGTCCTCGCTGCCCCCTGCCTTGGCCGGCCGGCCCGCGGGGCCGTGCTCCCCCCGGGCTCTGGCGCTGTCTCCGGCTCCCCGCCCGGGGGGAGAGAGGAGGGGGCGCCCCCGGCTGGCCAGCGGCGGCGGGTTGGGGCGCGGGGGCAGCCGCGGCGCCGAGGGTCGCTCAGTGCTGCTGTCCCCGCGGAGCGCGCCGCCCGCTCGCGCCGGCGGGAGGGGGAGGCGGGCAGGGGGCGTCCGCTGGGTCCCTGAGCCCGACGGATTCCCTCGCGCGCCCGGGACCGCGTCCTTAATCCCTAGCCTCGACCTTCGCCTCCCACCAGACTCTCTCTGCGGGGTTTTAGCTTCAACCTGGAAGAGCAGGAGGAAAGGATCGGAAAGGCCTTGAAGCTTCTGGTTTCATTCCCACCCCTGCCTCGTACCCCGCACACGCACCCGAAGTTCCCGGCCCGTCCCTCCCCCAGGACCCTCACCGGTCCTCTCGGTTACGGGCGGGCGCCCAGCGTGCGCGGCGAGCTGGACATCCGCGCTCTCCTCATGCACAGCCCGGTGGTCACTGCGGCAGGAAAGGCAGACCTGGCTGGCGCAAAGCGAAAGAAGCCGATCCCCTACCAGCGCGTGACCTTCGCTCCCCTAATCCTGCTGTGCCCCTCTCCCCTCCAGATGGGGAGACGCCAGCATTTGCCTGTGCTCAAGGCACAGCCATGTATGTATTTGAAAGCAATGGCCAGTTTTATTAATCAATCGTCAAAATGTGCTCGGAACTTTCCCTGCATCCTCAAATTGGATCCGTGGTAATTCTATGAGGTAGATTCCGTTTCTCCCATTTTACAGACGAGAACGCTGAGGCTGAGAGGGATTGAGTCGTTCCTTTTACTCAAATGCAAAATGTGGAATACAGAGATCGAGCCATCCGTTGGGGAGCTGCCGAACTTGGCATGGGCCTGGGCTCAGCGCTCAGTGAGGAGGCCACCAGCAGACCAGCTGCGCTGGGCAAGCCACGCTGGCGTGCTGCGTGCAGGCCCAGGGCCAGGGAAGCAGAGGGGGCCAGAGGAGTCGCGCCGCTCTGAGATTTCCACACCTCCACCCTGCATCCTCCACTGACTTGATTTTACCGGGCGCTCCAACCCCTCACCGACCCAGGTTTCCTCCTCCCCTTGGTACTGCGTTTCTAGTGTCTCCCCAAAGGCTCCTCAATATCCCCCTCCCACTCCTTCCCCTTTCCGGCTAGACAGAAAGCACAGGGATCAAGAGCCCGGGCTTTAGAATCAGATGCATCTGGATCCAACTCTTGGCCCGGCCACATACTGTGCAGCTAAAGCTTGTAACTTGAACTCACCAAAGTTTACTATCTTTTGTGACGCTGCGTGACTAGTTGTCCCCACCATAAATGAGTTAAGGTGAGAAGACCTTAATTCCTGGCGCGGTAAGTCGCGGCGTGTGGCCTTTTTCTTGGCCTTTCAGACGCACGGGCCTTCTAAGGGAGATCACACAAGACCCTAGGAGAGGTTTCCAGGTACACCGAGGGGCTGACGGGGGCTTGGCAGGGGTGTATGATGAGAAGGGCTGGGACAACAGCTGGAAGAAAGGATAGGGCTGCCGAAGGGGCCTCCTTCTAGGGCCCCAATTTTGGAGGTGGTAAAATCTGACGTTCTTGGTCCCCAGAGATCACGATGGGCTCTGGAAGTTCAACTTGACTGGATCACTTGAAACACTATCTGTTATCCCTTTACATCTAAAAATTTTATCCTTAGCCTGCCTGAGGATCCCAAGCTTTGTAATTCCTTTAGGACATGGTTCCATTTCAGCCCAGGTGGGACTAAAAATAAGAAACTGAGCGATGCTCACATTTACACCTTGAGGTCAGACTTCTCAACTTAATTTATACCAAGGAAACAAAGCCGCAGGTTGATAATGGGGATGGGGATTCACACTGACCTTCAGTGGAAGGTCATTTAAAGTATCATTGTCATCTTCATCTTTGGTGTTTTTTTTTTTTTTTTTCTTTTTTCCTCAGAACTGGGGATCAAACTCAAGACCTTGCACTTGTGAGACAGGTGTGGCACCACTGAACTAAATCCCCAGCCTTATCTTTTTAGCTTTTTGAGACAAGTTTCACTATGTAGCATAGGCTGGCCTCGAACTCACAATACCTCCTGCCTCAGCCTCATGTCACTAGTGCTGGGAGTACATGTACTACACCTGGCTAAAACGTTAGTATTTTTATTTTAAAAAAAAGTGAGCTGGGGGGCCGGGGAGTTAGCTCAGTGGTTCCGGCGCCTGTTTCGCAAGCGCAAGGACCCGGGCTCGATTCCCCGGTAACCACATAACAATACTGGGTGTGGAGACCCACATCCAGCAGCAACCAGTACCACATACCACAGTGCCGGGCGTGGTGGCTCACGCCTGTCATCCCAGCACTCGGGAGGCAGAGGCAGGAGGATTGTGATGTGAGTTTGAGGCTGAGCTCAGGGCCAGCCTGAACCACAAAGCGAGACCCTGTCTCCAAAATCCTAAAAAAAAAAAAAAAAGTGAGCTGGGAGAAATGGTGCATGCTTATTTTTCCTACTATTCAGAAGGCTGAGGCAAGAGGATCATAAGTTCAAGGCCAATTTGGGCAATTTAGCAAGCTCCTTTAGCAAAACAGGAAAGGACTGAAGGTAGCTCACCTCCTGGTTTCAATCCCCAGGAACACAAAAATAAAAATGAATAAATAACAAAGTGATAGTATCTGCCGAATGTCACAAACATGCCTGAATTTAAAGCAGTTTATTCATTCTGGTTTGCTGAGTGTCATTTTGGGCCCACGGTGTACACTCCCAGGGATCTTTTCACTCTCCTCTGTCACCAGGATTAGTGAAGAAAAAATTTGAAAAAAGTCTGAGAGGCCCTGTCCTTAAGTCAGTCTTGCCTTGAGCCTTAGGTGGCCCTGGTTCAGAGGAGAACGCCCGATGGCTAATGTCTAGTTACTTTTCTCTCTTGTTGCTGAGCCCAATGTCTAGTTTCTTTTCTCTCTTGTTTCTCCTTTAACTTTGGGCCAGTACCCAAAGTTAAAGGAGAAAAGGCTTCTTTAGTTCACAGTTCATAGATGTTTCAGTCCATAATCGGCTGGCCTCAAGGCAGACAGGCACCACAGAGGAGAAACAGCTCATGGTAGGGAGAAGATAGCAAAGCAACAAGGGACAAACCTAGCTCTTTCTGGTCTATTTATCCAGGCCACTTAGAGTAGGTAGCACTCACATCCATAATCCTGGCCCCCCCCTAATCCTAGCAGTGTACCATGAACCAGTTCCAACACCACATACTCTAGATTCAACCGCCCCTGAGAAAGCTCCACCTGGGATCACAGAGAGGACAGAAACCCGAGCCCGTCTCCCGCTTCTCTTCCCCTCATAGCAGAGGACTCCATCGAGATTTCCGAGGCTGACTGGCCAGACCTAAGGGCCTCTGATCCTGGATAGAGTGGATGGGACAAGCAAGAGGAGAGGACAGATTTCATCTCTGACACTGAGCCAGTTTGAGAAATACAGAGTAGCTCAGCTCCAGTGCTAGGCCCCTGCCCGAAGGATCCTAGAGATGGTGGTCCTGTCCCAGAGCAATGCTCCTAGAAATGAAGCCCTTGAAAGCTACTTCTCCAACTCAGAATCTGGGTCTAACCAACCCCTTAATTAGCTTTTCCATTGTTGGCAGCATCAAGAATGGCAGGACAAAAGCTAAATGAGAAACTGAGATGACAAGATTTGGAGCCAACTTGTATCTGGCTAGTCAGCCTCGGAAATCTCGCTGGGGTCCTCCGCTTCGGGGAGCAGAGCAGGGGGAGGGGGGCTCTGGGCCAGGCTTTGTCCTGCCCCACTTCATGTCTGGGCCCCAGAGGCTGCAGATGGGCCCTGTGTCTGCTCCCTAGGCACCCACGCCACACCTTAGCCAATTCTGGAGCAAAAGCTAAATGAGAAACTGAGATGGCAAATTTGGAGCCAGCTCGGAAACTTTTCAAGAAACATCCTTGTTGCTAATACCATGTCTGGGGGCTGGTTGGGCTTCTAGGATTAGTGTTCAAGAGATAGAAATGGGTAACAACGGGGGAGGTGTGATCTTTCCCAAGTGCCATACCAGGTATTAAAATAAACAGGCGCTTGCCTCCTGGAGCTGGGGGTGGCAGGGAAAAGAAATCTGAGTCCAAGCAAAATAAAAAATGTATTAATGCGTGAAGTGGGGGTAGGAAGGACCACACTTGATAGAGACCTCAGCTGTTTTCTCACCTCTGAAACAACATATCTGTTTCCCAGGTGCCGGTTCTAAGGACAGAGGATAGTGCAAGTTCAAGCAAAAGTCAGGGGTCAGTGTGCCCCAGAACAGTTTCTGAAGGGAAAGTCCATACCTGAGGGGGGTGGGAGAGAGGAGGAAGCTATGGGGGAACGCTGAGGACAGAAAGGTAGTCAGAGTACAGCACTGCCCGAGGGAAGAAGCAGGTATCCGGTGCACCAGGTGTTTTGCTATTTCTCCTCTGCTCCAAGAATGATATTGCAGCAGAACAGGAAGTAGGTGAACAGGTGCGAGCCTTTCCCTGGCAGGGATTCTTCATCCCGGCTGTACAAATCTAAGAAATCCTGGGAAGTTTGTTTTTGTTAGTTTTAATACTGATTTCCTCCATTCCCAAACCAGGCTGATTCAACAGAAGTTTTTCTCTTTGGTATTGGGGATTGAACCAGAGCCTCTACAGTGAGCTACATCCCCACCCCTTTTAATTTGAGACAAGGTCTCACTATGCTGCTAAGATGCCCAGGTGGGACTTGAACCAGCAATCCTACTCCAGCCCAAGTGCTGAGATCAGTCTTGTACCACTGCTCCCAGCTCCCATGGTCCTTTGGGAAAGCTTCCCAGGTCACGTGCTCCCAGGGCAAAGCATCTTACTCTGAGCCAGTGACCTGAACTGCTGACCTCAGTAGGATGTTTCTTCATACCTTTCACCTCAAACTCGTTCAGACCACACTGACCCTATCCCTCAACCATCACTCCCATGGAGACAGCCATAAAATTTCTTGCTACCAGGCCAGGGATTTAGCTCAGTGATTCCAGCATCTGCCTTGCAAGCACAAGGGCCTGGGTTCATCCCCGGTAACAACATATAATGCTGGGTGTGATGACTCATGACCACCAGCAATCAGAACTACATTCCACAGTGCTGGGCCTGGTGGCTCATACCTTAATCCTAGCACTCAGGAGGCAGAAGCAGGATTACTGTGAGTTCAAGGCTGAGCTTGGGGCCAGACTGAACTACAAAAGCAAGACCCTGTCTCACCCCCCCCACCCCCCCAAAAAAATTCTTTGCTGTCCAGGGTGGTTTGCTCATTGTGATGGTGCTTGGACATCCAAGTTAAAAAAAAAAAAAGCAGCTATTGTGTGGGAGGGGAAACCCAGCCAAGGACTCTTGATACAGGATCGCTCACTCCAGCCCTCCCTTAATGACAGACTGTGGGGAACTTCAGAGGGCACCAGGTCATAGGAACTCAGGGGTGAGCAGCTCATCTTGACAACAGGCCGCTGGAACTGAACTCTGGCTCGGAAGGGCTGCTTTAAAGTACTGGCTACTCTCTGTACTTGCTTGGAGATATGTGGACCCTTTGTCCAAGTCTGAGAAGCGAGAGCTGAGTGAGGTGGCCTGGGTAAGAGAAAACGGAGAAGCCCACAGCTGCCGTCCTGCCGAGTGGCCCTGGGAAGCCCTGGCAGGGCAGAGACCAGCTCCTTGAGCAGTCCTGGCTGAGGAGGTGCCTCTGCTGGTGGAGGTTTGGGGCTCAATCAGCAGGAGCCACTCAGTATGAGTCTTCCTAGAGTCAACTGCAGTTTCGTCCGGTCTGGCTGAGTCCCCAGGAGGTCTGTGGCACTCAAACCTTCTGAAAAGAAACGCTATTAATATTCCCTCCCTCCCTTGGCCAGCTGTTTTGAGTGAGTTCTGCGAACAAAGTACATATCACAAACTTGGTCTTTTTGTAAATGAGTTTATTGACGAAGACACAAGGTCAAGCTTCTCATCACCCCTCCCTTCCCAAGAACACATCCCAGTAAGAACAGAAGAGCGAGAGTCTGAGGGCGAGAGTCTGAGGGAGACGCTTCCCCTTCCTCGTCTCTCCCGCATCCCAAGCTTCACAACACAGACTCAGGGGACAGGCTCGGGTGAGGACAGACACTTGGGGATCTCTGCCAGCAAAAGCTCTGGGTGTGTTTGCTTCCCTCGACTTCTGGCCCACAGCTCACATTACAGAGACGCCCTAGCAGAAGAGAGGGGTGCGGCGAAATCCCCTCACTGCTCCTCTGGCTGAGCTAGAAAGGGCCTGAGAGGAAGCCACGGGGGAGGCAGCAGGCTGCCTCTTCAGGAAAGAGGTCCTTTTACACAAGTGAGTGTCCCCTCCCAACTCTGCTCAGCCCGCATCTGCAGCCCTCCCCAAAGCTGTGAGGACAGCTGACCACTCAGCTCGGCCAGGTCAGCAGCTGTTACCCATTACTGGTGGGGAGGATGAGAAGCCTCCATTTCAGGGGTTGAGGGGCACAGCCTGGCATGAAATTGTCTGCTTGGCCTGGCACACAGACTCCCTCCTGGAACTGTGGTTTCCTCTGAGATGAGAGCAGTGTTTGTAGTGTGAATCCTCTCCTCTTGGATCTGACTGACTCCGTGTGAGTCCCCTCAGCTCTCTTCCCCGGCCCCATCGCTAACCCACCCGCCTCCCACACACAATCCGGTGCTACTTCCTATTCCCCACGTGCCTGAGGAGCAGTGAGGATACACTTCCTCTCTCTTACCCAGAAATCTGCCCTCAAAGATTTCCAGGGTTTAAGAAACTGCTTTAGAGAACCCAGGCCCCCCCGTGTTGCAACTGGCATGAAGGATCACGTCAGACATGAAGGAATGGGACTTGGCTTCTACTCTTGTCCCTATAATCCCTTCTCTCAGCCCTGTGGATCAGGTCCGAGTGCCACCATGAGGCCTCTGGACCCCAGGGTGCCTCTAACTTGACCAAAGCAGTCTGAGAAGAGCTGTGTGGGTTATGAAACCCCAACATCGGCTGTGAGGTCTGCTCATCGGTCTGTCCCCACAGACCACGCAGTGTGACCACTGGCCCGTGGGCAGTGGTCTGGGCAGGAAGTGTCCTCAAGCCAATCTGGTTAGGGAGGGATCGCACCTCCCAGTCCAAGAGATGACGAGAACTACCTGAGCTTCTGGGGTGGTCTTTACCTGCTCTGGGGCTGAGCAATTCGAGCACAGGGCAGACCAGTGAGCTGATGAAGGGAAGAGAAAAGTGCAACAGCCCTCAGCTCATTTCTCTCTGCACCCACCCGCGGCCAGAGCACTGGCTCTGCACCTCCAAGTCACTCAGATCCTCGCTGCCCAGGTCAGTATGGGGTATGCAGAGCCACAGAGCGGGCACAGAGAGGGCAGAAGACGGCACCAAGGGCAGAAGCAGCAGCGAGGCAGCCTTGCAGTGCGAACACCACCAGTAGGAATTCCGGAGTCCTGGTGGCCACTCTGCTACTGCACAGCAGGCAGCCTCGCCAGGAATGCTCCTTTTGCCTGTGTTTTTGTCCTTTGTAAAAAATCAGAGTTTTTGTCATTGAAGTCTGTTTCAAAACTCTGATTTTTAGAGTTGAGTTGGATCTGAGAAAGAGGGGAGCAGGCTGGGGAAGGACACTGTGGCTCCATTTCTCATCTCTGTTCAAGTTTCTTAATCAGCATTAGTAGAGGACTGGTTAAGTGGGAAGGAATGAGTGAGTTCTAACTTCCCTCGCCTCTGGGGCCCTCAGGCCCTGTATTTTCCCCACTGTGACAACACTTGGTGGCAATCACCATTCCTATCCTGACTGCAGAGCTGGCTCAGGGATAGAATATGGGAGCAGGGCGGGTGTGAGGGCCTGGCCAGGAAACGAGTACAGAGAGAGAAAAAGCAAAAACCCCAAATGCCTCAGGGGAGGCTCTGACAGAGCTCTGGGTGGTAACTATCTCTTCCTCTAGGACTATGGTGCTGAGGGCCAGCTGTTTTAACACTATCAGTTACGCTACCTCAGTTTCTCATATGTACAGAAAAGTTAAACAATAAAATGCAATTCATGTTCAGTGACACTTATCCTTGCTTTAATTTTTGTTGTCTTTTTCTGCTTTTGAAATGAGCTCCCACTTACAAAATACCAAACTGTACTCAAAAGAGGGTGTTGAAAAAGCCAGCCGTTGGCACAGCATGGAGAAGCCCACGAGTAAGGACAGACAGAAGCAGGTGGCAGGAGGTGGGAAGTGACTGAAGCAGTGGTTACAAATGTTCACAGGGAGCTAGAACTATCCAACAGGTTGTCTCTACAGGTAGCACAGGTTAGACTAGTCACTACCGTGCTGGGGCCTCAGTCTGGGGTCAGAGTCTACACAGCAGTACAGATTCTTCCATTAAGAGCTCTTGGCTTGCACCAATCACAGGGTGGCTGCAGGGCACTGGACCGGTTTATTAGTTTTTCAAAATGCTGTCGTAGACCTGATAGATGTACTGAGAGACTTCAGGAGCTCTACATTTCAGTGACAGCTGTGAGGGGGAAAAGGAGAAGGAAGATTAGTCTGGATGTTGGCATCACTCTACAAGTACCCAAACATTCAGTTCAAGAAAACTTCTGATACAAGAGATGATCGTCTCTTGCTGGAGTAGCCAAACATGACATTTTGTTAATAAATGCTGTGGAATCTAGAACTTCAGTTTCATCTATGAGGTTATAAAGTGAGGCGCACTAAAAACACCAAAGCTCTGACTGCAGGGTGCAGGTGCTCTGGCGCTTTGCTCGGGGTCATAGGGGTTACTGCCCCTGAACACGCACAGGCAGTCTCTCCACTTGGTGAAGGTCATTTCTGGGATCTGCCCCACCTCCTTGGCCTGACAAGGAGGGTGGTTCTTTTAGCCCCCATTTTACACAATCCTGTCAAATAAAAGCATGAGATAGGAAGGTCCAAGGTACTAGTCCTTTCTGCACTGCCCCACCGTGTATGCTCTTGAGGAGGGAGACCAGCATCGACACGTTACTCATGCATGTGGACAGAGATTCACGCCAATTACTTCACCTTTCACTTCTGCCTTCTTCTAGCCACTCCACCTCTCCGGCACTACCGCTTTTAGTGTAATAACTACTGATATTAAAGATATCAGGATTGGGGATATGGCTCAGTGGTTTCTCCATCCTTCAGAAGGTCCAGGGTTTAATCCCCACTGTATTAACCACTTTTACCATCAATCAATCAATCAATCAACCATCAATCAACTAATCAATCAATGTTTACTTTGTGGTCACTGAGGATAAAATTTAAACCTAGATTTAGACTCCTTCATTTTCTTAAATTAGGTAAATTATTACTAACAATAATGTAACATTGTGGGGAATGCTAGGGATTATAGGGATTACTGCCCCATGAAGTATCCCAGAGCCAGAAAACTTAGGTTTGTTTATTTATTTTGAGACAAGGTCTCACTATGCAGCTCAGCCTGGCCTTGAACTCACTGCATTGCACAGACTGGGCTTGAGGCGGTTCTCCTGCCTGAGCTTCCTGATTGTTGGTACTACAGGTGTATGTCAACATGCCCGGGTAGGTTTATTTATTTTTGGATTATTGATGTTATTCCTATTGCCTATTAGGGCAGAGCAAGAAAAGTTGTTTTTAACAGTATACCAGCATGAAATTTTAGATTATTTTATCTCTTTATTCTCTTACTAGATTCTAGATTATTCAATATAGTATCGAAGGTGAAAATATCTTTGGAAAAATGGTCAAAAGGATATTGGTTAACTGTGAATTATTAACATCTTAAAAGCAAAATAAAATAAAATAAAATAAAAAATAAGCCAATTGAAGAGAAGAACATAAAAAGACGCTTATTTAAAACTTTAACATGTTCCTGCTGACTTGACCCGCAGGTGGTACCACAGGACTACACTAGTGAGTGGCCTTTACCCCTCAACAGGTGTCCTGTGCAATCTGATGGACAGTCACGAAAGCGCCATTAGAAGTGCAGCTGGTGTGAATGAGTTAACATGCACTTTCCAGGCGTCTTCACACTGCTGCTTAGTGTCTGTCTGGAAAACAATTCTGATAAACGCACAAACAAACATAAATATTATCTGTGTAGGGAAAGAGCTTCCTTCCTTTTCCTTTCTAAGCTGCAGCTTTGGGCATCTCCTTGACTCTCAGCTCCGCGCTCAGGCAATTCTTGTGCCTCCTCCTCTCTAGCCTCTCCACTGCCAATGTTTTGGAAAACTCTAGTGGGAAAAGACGTAGGTTCAGAAGAGGAGGAAGGAGAGAAACTAAAAAGAGAAGGAGCAGCTTAAGAGCGTCAGCTCCCAGACTAAGAGGGATAGTTCCTCTTTCCCAAAATACCGTCCTGTCAAGGAAATGTTGCTTTCCTAACAGCCCCAAATGCTGAAGCTGGCGCTGGTGGGGAGTTGCGGCTGGTGGACTGGCATGGTCTGGACTGAGCTGTTCTCCAGTGGATGAGGAAGAATCCTTCTGTCTCTGTGGACTCCAAACCAACCCTCACTTCCCTCCAATTTTAACCAGAGTCAAATTTACTAAATATATGCCATATGATTTAAAAAATGGTGTTTATGTCAGAAATATGATTCTGTTAATGTTGCCATTAACTCCCCTCAAAACAAAAACATTCTCCCTTGATTCAAACATACGTATCCCATTCCCTGCCACTTTGTGAATCCTTTTGATGTCTCTAGCTGCAGTGTCATGTCCGCCTTAGCGTTCTGGGTGGGTACAAAACATTTGCCTTTCATGGTCATTTTGACTCTGAGGAAGAGCTAGAGTAGCATGGTGCCAGACCCTCTGAGCAGACGGATATGAGCACACCCCAGTGTTTTCACAAGCCCGCCTTTCTGTTGGATGGCACCTGGCAGCAACAGTCACCACATTTTCCTTTCTTTTTTTTTTTTTTAAGGTTTTTTTGAGACAGGGTCTCGCTTTGTGGTTCAGGCTGGCCCTGAGCTCAGCCTCAAACTCACATCACAGCAATCCTCCTGCCTCTGCCTCCCGAGTGCTGGGATTACAGGCGTGAGCCACCACGCCCAGCACTGTGGTATGTGGTACTGGTTGCTGCTGGGTGTGAGTCTCCACACCCAGTATTGTTATGTGGTTACCGGGGATTGAACCCAGGTCCTTGCGCTTGCAAGACAGGCGCCGGAACCACTGAGCTATATCCCTGGCCCCCACATTTTTCATCTCACCCCGTAAAGACATTCAGGAAAGAGGACTTTCAGAAATGCTTCCGGGCAGCTGGGTGTGGCAGTGCACCCTATAATCCCAACACTTAGGACAGTAGCAGGAGGAGGACTGCCACAAGTTCAAGGCCAGCCTGGGCTACACAGTAGTTCAGGGCCAGCCTGAGCTACATAGCGAGAACCTCCAAACAAAGAAACAAAGAAACAAACAAACAAACTGCTTTAGAAAGTGGTGGGAATGATAAGTGTATTTGAAATGTTGAGGAATGTTTTGAGGAAGATTAACGGTAACGTGTCTTTTGCTGCAATAACTTTTTAAAAATTTAAACATTCACTATATATTTTAATTGTACCTCATAACTAGAAACCTGGGTTTCCTTTTGTTTGGCTCCAACAGAAAAGAGGTATGGACTTTTAAACTGCTAGACTTTATAGGGCACACATTTTACTACCAACCATTCAGGAATGCTGCCCGTATAGACCTGCCATGGGAGAAAAGCCACCTGTCCAGTCTCACTAAGGTCCGGGGTTGGGGGATGTAGCTCAGTGGTGCCACTACCTGCCTAGCAAGTGCACGGTCCTGAGTTTGATCCCTGGTTCCTCAAAAAATAAATACATTTAAAATAAAAAAATAAATAAAGCCCAGACTCACACATCCACTTGGTGGCGTACAGTTGGGAACACATGCTGCTTACCTGAACACGTTATCTTTCCAGGTGAGACTCATCTCATTACTGAGATGTGGTCTTACCTTGACAAGATTAATACACCTTATTAATGAAATACAGAAAGGACTGTGGTTGGAGGGACGTGCAGTATCCACTCGTCTTAGGAGACTGAGGGACGATCAGTCTTTAAGCACTAGTATGGGGTCAACCAGGTTCTGTTTCTCTCTAATATTGAGCTGCGATCAATGGTGCGGCAGGTGTTTAGGGTGATGGAGGAACAGAACGGATCTGCAGCAGCACTTAGGAAATGGACTAGGCTCAGGTCTTGTGATGGAAGATTTAGAATCTAGGTGGCACTGTGAGCAGAGGGACACCTGGTCACCTGGTCACCAGTTGGTTAAGAACGGAAAAGAAGACCAGCAAACAAACAAACTTACCATTCAATAACGCAAGGCAGGATGGAAGGTGGGTGTTGCTAAAGGTACCATCAGGACAAGACCTCACTGCATTCCTGACTCCTCCCCCCTTCCCTCATTCGCACTTACTTTCTGCTGAATTTACCTCCAGGCCTCTAGCTCTTGCTTCTTTCCTGTAAACCGCCCCCCCCCCCCCCCCCCCCCCCCCCCCCCGCCATTCTGGATTAA
>PVIR01013107.1:0-43056 GCA_004026965.1 Petromus typicus | reverse complement strand
GGATGATAAAATAAGTAGCTTTATTACTTTATAGTATATAAATCATTATAAATGAAGAAATGATGAGTAGAATAAGACAGATTACATAAAATAAAATCACAGTAAGCAAGACATTACTTTTGCTTTTGTTTTTGTTTTCTGAGACAGAGTCTTGCTATATAGTTCATTATATAGTTCAGTCTACTCTCGATCTCAAGATCTCAATCTCAAAAACCTTAAGATATTGCCTGGGATTACAGGCAGCATAATCACTCTCAATTCAAAGATACTACTTTTTAAAGAGGAGTCTCCTGTATAGCTATGTCCATCTGAAACAACGCTTAATTTATTAAGGGCTAGAATATCCTAAAATTTTGAGACGAACCAAAGATGAGCCCTGTAAACATACATGGAAAGCTAAGTATAACGACAGAGTAAACAGCTCCACGACCACCACACGAGTCAAGAAATAGAGGGTTTTCAACACTTTGCAATGCATTCTTCTCAGTCTAGATTTGATACTTTCCTGACAATTGCTAAAGCTGGGACCGGGAACGTTACTCTGCGTTCATACCTTGTCTGTCTTTCTGTCCTGCTTTTCCAAAATGGCCATGTTGTCTTTCAGAGTTTTCACAGTTTCTGCTGGATTTTTATGTGATTTGCTAAACAAAGGCATTTTCTTCATGTACCAAAATCTCTTCTTCCAATATGGAATGCTAAGGACAAGGCAACAAAGATCATCAACTTTTACTCCTTATGTGCTTAACTTGTTAGAGAAAATGTCTTATAATTTTAGATAACATCAGTTCCACAATCTGAAATATCAAAAGCAATCAAACTAGAATGAATTTTAAGTTTTATGTCAAATTTAAATACATATAAAATATCTTAAGATACTTTAAAAAAGATTTACCTACATTGTTTTACTCAAAGTCTAAAATTTTTCCCTGCATTAGAAATAAAAGAATTCTGCAAGAATGATAAAATAAGTGCTTTTAAAGAATAAGCTGATATTTAAAACTATATAGTTTGACTAAAATGGTAATAATAACGATAAAACATGTAAAACCTAAGTGACATTAGGATTCATATCCACTCATTAAGCAATATTCAAAACCCTATCACCGGGCTGGGGATGTAGCTCGGTGGTGCTGCACCTGCCTAGCAAGTGCAAAGCCCTGAGTTTACCAGGGACAGAGGGAGCACAGAACCAGCTATTCTGTAGCAGTCACCATAATGCAAAGTAAATTTAATTATTTCCTCTTCAAATGTTCACTGGTTAAAAAGAAGTCATGATGGAGAGTGAAGAGAGTGAGAAAGGAAGTATCGTGTTGGAAATAACTAGTCACATCTCAGAGCCAAATGTGACCTTTACTGCCTTCATGGAAGTATCAGGGAAAAAAGATCTAAAGAGGAAAGTCTCCAGCTAGCAAAGGACTGTTCATTAGGTAATATGTATTGGCAAAAACTATTTCAGATATTACAGAGATATAATATACTGAATCAAAACTCTATGTCCCAAGTGCTCAGGGATAACTTACCAGTCTGGAATATCCTCTTCAAATTTTTTCTATGTATAAAAGCTAAACACATTTTAAAAGCAAAACTCGAATAACATTAATCATCATGACAACTTTTCCACATTATTTATCCTGAATATCATTCCATGAATATGTTTAGATGTACTATAATATCTTTAGTAATAGTAACAGTATTCAATATGTAAACATACTTTATTTTACCAGTACACTTTGGTGGACAGGTGAGTTATTTTGATTTTTCTCAGCAATTTTCTTATTAACCATGATATAATTAATCAATGAAGAAAGAATATTATACACAAATGCATACACTAGCTGATAGCAGTCCCATAACCATCTCTTTCTGCTATACCCTTGGCTAAAGTTCCAAATTTCCCACCCCCCTAAATTTCTACTTATTTCCCAAATCTGTTTCTTCAGGATTTCTGTAAGATCTGTGAGCTGCCTAATATCCACCCAATAAATTCCTCAAGGTAGCAAAATCAGTATTTGCTGTTTATGGAATTCTGGTAACTGGAAACCAATACCACTGGTGTGAACACTTTTATGACAAAACAAAACTTAAAAACATTTCCTATTGTCAACAGGGACTATGCAGTATGGGATGGGTATTGTGAGAGGAACTTGTCTCTCAGGAAACAATCCGAACACCACAATAAAGACTCTGATCAGCCTGTAGCACTGACAGGAAGTTGCCAGAGAATCTGAAGATAAAGTAGGGCAGAGCCTCACAGGTGGTAGAGGTTGCACAGAATGACACCATTTTTTAGAGATGCACATTGTGTCTTTGTCTCTATGAAACTCAGGAATGAAATTATAAAGATATACTTAGGTTTCTTCCCTCTAGTAAAGAGATAGAAACACGATAAAGGTAGACGGGATTCAGAGCTGGTATGGTGGGGAAGGTGGTACTGAGGCACGGACAGCTGGGCAGATCGCAGCCTGCTGCTTACTTCCTGGCTGACCCCATATCTATGTGATCACGCGCAGACTCATCTGTCCGTGGGGTGATAACTTGTCAGGAGTAAAGACACGCAGAGCACCTGGAACAGGGCTTTTGTTTCTTGAGGCAGGGTCTTGCTAAGAAATCCAAGCTGGTCTTGAACTCACTATGTAGCTCAGGCTGGCCTCAAGTTTGCAATGATCTTTCTTTTCTTTTTTTTTTTTTATGAGATCTTTATTGGTACATTACATATACACATCATGATTGTGCTCAACAATGAGAATTCATACCACTAAATGACACAACTTAATTCTCATTTTTTCCCATACCCCTACCCACCCTACCACCCCTGCACTCTATATACATAAGCTTTGTGTCCTTTCTTTTTTGTTACAATCTCATTATTTTCCCTTCGTTATTTCTCCCCACTCCATTTTCTTTTGAGTATTTTCTATTTCACAATATATAACATACATTCTAGAGCTCATTTACCTCTTCATTTTCTCATGCCAGAGGAAAGACATAATATTTACACATCTGTGACCTATTTATTTCACTTATGAGGATGTCTTTCTGCATCAGCCTTCCAACACAAACCACCACACCTGGCTCTCATTTTAAACTTTATAGGATCATTATTATTCAATTATGCAACTCATTCTTTGGGAGAAAGCAAAACTCATACTCTCTAACCATAGGATTGCAGCCCGAGAGCCCCAGTAAGTTAGAGGATTACTTACCCGACTGCCCAGTTCTCACACCCGACCAGCCCTAACCCCTAGACTGAGCTCCACTCCATCACTCACAACCCTGAGGCTGCCGTGACTCTCCGGCACCTAGTCACCTAGTTCTGTGACAGTGAACTTTATAGAGCTTTCAATTACTGGATTAAAAAAAAAAAAAAAGCTCATTGCAGCATGTGTGCCATAGGTCGCCATCAATGAGAACGTGTCGTTTTCCACCCATTACCTAAACGCCAACATTTAAGTGGCCATCTAGCCTTGATTGACAGACTAGACTGAGACACTAGCACCCAGTGGGTGCATCTGTAAAGTGACATTTTGGAAGTGAGATAGCACACATTTTGAATGGAGAGTCCGTAAACCTGGGGACTTTAGGTTACTAGGTACCATTTCCTGTCTGTTCTGAGCCTTCAGTTCTTAGCATCTATCACAGCAAAGGTAAAGTACTTAAGGTGAGGACAAAAGAAAGGGAGATGTTCTGTAAGTGCTGCTTTCTTGGAATAAGATGGTGACAGCAATTTTTCCATAAAGCCTATCTCAAGAATTTTAGGGCCATGCTGTACATTGTTTTCATATGCCATTTAAAAAAGTTTTTTTTGTGCTGAGACAAGGACTCACTTTGTAGTTCAGGCTGGCCCTGAACTCACTATGTAGCCCAGGGTAGCCCTGAGCTCAAGGCAATCCTCCTGACTCTGCCTTCCGAGTGTTAGGATTACAGGCATGAGCTACACATCTGGCATTGTGATAATCTGGTACCGGAGATCCAACTCGCAACCTTGTGCTTGCCGGGCAGACACCGGAACCACTGACCTAAATGCCTGGCCCTTGTATGTGAATATTTTTAAAATTTTTATTTATTAATACCTGTTTCCAATATATGATGCTTACATTCACCATAAAAAGCAGTATATGTATAGAACATATCTTTTTTTAATTCTCCTACCTCTCCTTATCCTCCTTTATCCCTCTATCTCTGGATCCTCTTTCCTCATTTTCATTATTATTGTTTATTATGATTGGTTCATGTTTATAACATACAATGTTTATATTCAATGTGATCACTGTACATTGCATTTCAGCAAAGCAGACAGAAGCACAAGAAGCTGTCATGTTAGTCCCGCCTGTCCACAGGAAGCCATGAGTGCCTCGAAGGTACTCAGCAAGGTTGGGGCTACACATGTCAGCCTGTCTCCACAGGGTCCAATCGGACCCGGACCATAAAACGCAGGACTGACCCTGGTCCACTGCACTTCTCCAACTTCAAGAACGAGGAAACAGAATGACAAGAAGTAAAAGTTATGTTCTTTTGTTTTAAACAACGACAAGAAGAGAAATATTCTGCCACCTTGGATAGAAAAACTTGTTTGTAAATTAAATTTCTATAAAGCTGCAACAGACATAATAAGGTGGAGGGGAATTGTGACAAAAGAGAGCTGGCCCAGAGAGATGACTGAAAAATGACACATTACAAATACACAGGCATGCTTCAGTAGCAGCATGGGAACCCAAATCTACCTAGAGCAGAAAGGACTCCACGAAAAACTGAAGGCAACTGCAAGGCATGCAGTCAATACACATTTACTCCTACAAATATTTCCCAAGCACCTGCTGTGCCAGGCAGTGAACTAGGAAACACAAAACGAGTACGCTGCTAAGGGTTCAAAATGCAATGAGATATCCAAGGGTTTCCCCACAAAACCAGAAAAGGAAACAAAATCTAAAGAAAATGAACAACAACAACAACAACAACAAAAACCACAGTAAAAGAATGAAGGAAAGATACAGTGTGTGTGTGTGTGTGTGTGTGTGTGTGTGTGTGTGTAAATGTAACCATTTAAAGGATTTTTCTAGGCAATATTAACAATGAGCCAGGTGTGGAGGTGCACACCTACACTGTAGCTATTTGGATGCTAAGGCCTGATGATCTCAAATTGAAGATTAACCTGAGCACCTGAGGAGAGACTTCTTAAAAATAAAAACTTTTGACTGGTCATGGTAGTGCACACCAGCACGCTGGAGGCTAAAGCAGGAGGCCTGCTGTAAGTTTGATGCTAAGCTTCATAATAACTTCAAGGCCAGCCAGAATTGCATAGTGAGACCCTGTCTCAAAAAAAAAAAAAAAAAAAAAAAAAAAAAAAAAAAAAAAAAAAAACTGGGTATGTGACTCAGTGATAGAACCCTTGGTTAGTGTGCAAAAGCAGGAAGATTGCCTTAAGGTCAAGGCTACCCTGGGCTACAAAGTGAGTTCAGGGCCAGCCTGAACTATAGCGGGAGACCCTGTCTCAAAAAACTAAAACCAGGGCCAGGGATTTAACTCAGTGGTTCTGGTGCATGCAACCACATACAACAATGCTCTGCATGGAGACTCACACCCAGCAGCAATCAGTATCACATACCACAGTGCCAGCCGTGGTGGCTCACGCTTGTAATTCCAGCACTTGGGAGGCAGAGACAGGAGGACTGCTGTGAGTTCCAGGCAGAGCTCAGGGCCAGCCTGAACTACAGAAAGTGAGACCTTGTCTCAAAAAAAAAAAAAAAATCATTCTTTTCTCAGAGCATATTCCAATGAAATTATCTCAACAACAAAACCAACAGTAAAACATAAAAATCAAGTTAACATTGGACTTTCACAAGAGCATGGAAAAAAGCTATAGACAGCCCAGCTTAAAAGTTTTGGGAGAGAAAGCTTATAACCTCATAATTAAATCTCTAGCTAAAACACCATCTATTTGTGAACAGATTATGTATATAGACTGCTAAACATTAACAAAAAGATGAGATAGAATCAAACTCACAAAGAATTCAACAAAATCAATGCTAACAAGTCAGAAATAGTTCTTGAAAGGAAGCCTTTATGTTTATGGCAGAACATGTGGGAGGATGGGAATCTACAATTATAATTCATTCACATGAGAATAAAAATAAACAAAGACTGAACTAAAGAAGTTAAAAAAGAAACCACCCTGAAATCTCCGAGAGAAGAGCTGAAAAAATGATAAGAAGAAATACCTGCATCAGAACAGTAGCAGGAAAAAGCTCAGGGACTATTTGATGCCCGATTCTTCCGATGACATACATGTCGGGCCTTGTTCCTGCCACTTCTGCAAATGCACGGGAAGACTGTGGCCAGAGTGCCCTGGCTACACTCAAAAGGACGAAACACGACAAGTGTTGGTGCGGATGCAAGGACATGGAGCTCTCGCACACTGTTGCTGAGAAGGACAATTCACACAACTGTTTAAGGAAAATGGTATGAGGATTCCTAAAAAAGTTTAAAGGAGAAATACTAACGGATCCAGTGGTCCCATTTTGGAATATGTATCTAGAGAAGCCAGGTGTGACTAGTATGGTGAAAGGTTACCTACACTTCCGTGTTTACTGCAGCATTATTCCTAACAGCCGAGGCAGGGAATCAATCTAACCATACAGCAATGACTGCGAGGAAAGGAAAATGTGCCATACATACATGACAGAGTGCTACTCAGCCTCAAAGAGAGAGAGATCCTGTCGCTTGGGACAGCATGGAGGCCAGCTTAGGCCACCTAGTGAGTTTAAGACTGGCCTAAATTACAGAGTGAGTCCCTAACTCAAAAGAAAGGGAAAAAGATAACAAAACCAAAAAACAACATCAAACAAAAAATATTATGATAATTTTAACATCTTTAATAGAATGTGCCTTACTTCATATTTTAAATAATGTAATCTAACCTAATATCTAGTTTACTTTAATATTTAATCTAATTAAATTTAAAATAACAAATTTATGGTTAGTTAAATAATAAAAATTTAAATGAAATATTTTAAAAAGAAGTAGAGAATAATGTAATGACTCCTTATACATTTACTGCCCAGCTTAAAAGTACAAAACAACTCATCTGGGAAGGGCAGCACCTACAATCCCAGGTATTCAGGAGGCTGAAGCAGGAAGATCACAACCTCTAGGCCATCCTGGGCAACTGCAAGAACTTACTCCAAAATAAAAATATACAAGAGCTAGGATGTAGCTCAGTGGCAGAGCAGTTGTTTAGCATGTGCTTAGCGCCTGAATTCAATCTCTACTACCACCAAAAAATTAAAATAGAAAGAAAGAAAGGAAGAAAAGAAAGTATACTGAGTGAAGCAATCTTGAATGTTTCCTATAAAGCATCCTATACTATGACTCTCCAGGTTCTAATGTTTTTTGATTGTATACTATTTTTTTTTTTTTTTTTTTAGTTTTTGGGCCAGGGTCTCACTTTGTAGTTCAGGCTGGCCTTGAGCTCAGCCTTGAACTCACAGCAATCTTCCTGCCTCCGCCTCCCAAGTGCTGGGATTACAGGCGTGAGCCACCATGCCTGGCACTGTGGTATGTGGTACTGATAGCTGCTGGGCATGAGTCTCCACGTCCAGCACTGCTGTATGTGGTTACTGGGGTTCGAACACGGGCCATTTTGCTTGCAAGGCAGGTCCCAGAACCACTGAGCTGAATCCTTGGCCCGTTTTTTTTTTGTTGTTTTTTTTTTGCTTTTGAGACAAGGTCTTGCTGTGTATTCCAGGCTGGCTTTGAACTCACTGTCGCCCAGGCTACCCTAAAACTTACAGTAATATTGTCTCAACCTTCAGTGTGTGAGGTTTCTAGCTGTCCACCACTACTTCCTGTCAATATACGTAATTTTATAAGGAGTGATAAGTCACAAAGGAGTAAATAAGTCACAAAAGAAAATGTTGATAAGTAATACAAATGTGTAACAAATACTAAAAATTTGAATTTTTATAGGTAAAATAATAGAAATTACACACAAAGAATTCCATAATATGTATACTAAAGACAGAGGGCTAACATCTTATGAAAGTAGACCTCTGCGTGAGCCATGGTGTTTCACGGCACGATCCCGCTTAGGGAAGCTGAGGCAGCAGGGTCAAATTTGAGGACAGCTTGGACAACTTAGCAAGATCTTGTCTTAAAATAAGGGCTGATTAAGGAACTGGAAATCAAAACTATGAGATTCCATCTCACTTCAGACAGGATGGCTATCACCAAAAATACAAAAAACAATAAATGCAAGTGAGGGTACAGGTTGTGGGGACCTTTCTACACTGTTGGTAGGAATATAAATTAGTATAGCTACTATGAAAATTAGCAGGAGGCTCCTCAAAACACTAAAAATAGAGCCAGCCGTACCACTGTTTGACCCAGCTGTACCACTCTGAGGACTAAAGTCAGCGTAGTCTTGGGACATCTGCCAAACCAAGGCCTCACACAGGCTAGGCATGTTTATTGCAGCACAATATATAAAATGTAAGATATGGAATCATCCTAGGTACCCACGTACACATAATGCAAAAGCAAATGTAGCATACATACACAATAGAGTACTGTTCAGCTATAAAGAAGAATGAAATTCTGTCATTTGCAGAAAATGGATGGATCTGGAGATCGTCACATTCAGCAAAATAAGCCACACTCAGAAGGTCAAATATCACACAAATCTAAATCTTAAAAAGAAAGTAAGAGGGGTCGGGGATTTAGCTCAGTGGTTCCGGCGCCTGTCTTGCAAGCGCAAGGACCCGGGTTTGATTCCCCGGTAACCACATAACAATACTGGGTGTGGAGACCCACACCCAGCAGCAACCAGTACCACATACCCCAGTGCCGGGCGTGATGGCTCACGCCTGTAATCCCAGCACTCGGGAGGCAGAGGCAGGAGGATTGTGATGTGAGTTTGAGGCTGAGCTCAGGGCCAGCCTGAACCACAAAGCGAGACCCTGTCTCAAAAAAACCTAAAAAAAAAAAAAAAAAAAAAAACGAAAGAAAGTAAGAAAAAGTGGAAGGAAGACTATTACTAGATAAAACAAAGCGAATAAAGCAAGGGACAGCATGTTAGGGTGGGTAATGAGGAGATGAATATGATCAAAATAGGTATGTGCATGCACAAATCTGCTAAAATGAAACCCATGTATCTGAATAACCAGTACAAACTAATAAAAATGTAGAAAATAGACTACGGGGGAAAAAATGATCAGGTAGATCAATGGTAGAGTGATTGCCTAGTACGTGTGAGGCCCTGGGTTCAATGTCTAGCACTGTACCACTACAAAGGAAAGGGGGAGGAGAAAGAGACAGAGACAGACAGAGAAAAAGACAGAGAGACAGGGAGAGAGAGAGAGAGGAAGAAAAGAAGGAAGATAGATTTCTTTAAGACAGATAAAAAAACATTAAGGAAATAATATACAGGCAATAGTAAAATCACAAAGGAGGAAATATAGCTAACAAACAGTACATGTTCAAACATTCTCTATCATTATAAAAAACATAAAGTCAAAGCGAAATACAATAATGCCCACCATATAACAAAGCTT
This sequence comes from Petromus typicus, assembly GCA_004026965.1. Lineage (NCBI taxonomy): Eukaryota > Metazoa > Chordata > Mammalia > Rodentia > Petromuridae > Petromus > Petromus typicus. The sequence continues at coordinate 33,511 of PVIR01013107.1, read as the reverse complement.
CTTGTTACTGTTTTGACAAAACTCAGCTCTGTTGATAATGTGGTGCAGAGGTCTCCTCATCACTGGCTGGCGAGAATATAAACTGAATAATAATTTGGCCCTACGGTTCTAGAACCTTAAAATGTTTATAACCTCTAAGTTAGAGGTAATTCCACTTCTGGCAGACTAACTTAAGAAAATTAAAATAAAGACTTATCTTTATATGTTAAAATATTTACTGCAATGTTTAATAGTGAAAAATGGAGAATAATTCTATATTGAATGCAATTATTTTATATATATATATAGTACCAATAAAGATCTGATTTTAAAAAAGGGAGAACAATCTGAATTTCTACAAGAGTTGAATAATTAAATTGACATATATTCACTTAATATAATATTAGTATATATTATTGATTGGTGAGACTTTAAGTGATTTATATATGCAAACACTTCTGAGGTTCAGCCTGTCTTACATCTGATGGTCTCTTACGCTAGCTGGCAGTGCTTCCGTCCTGGTGGTACTATGTCTTACCCTCCAAGGCTTCACAGATCTAATGCAAGATGGTTTACGGTTATCAAAGTGCTTCTGAAAAATGTGAAACAGCATCAAAATGTTCATGTTAAAATAATATTTCAGGGGGCCGGGGAGTTAGCTCAGTGGTTCCGGCGCCTGTCTCGCAAGTGCAAGGACCCAGGTTCGATTCCCCGGTAACCACATAACAATACTGGGTGTGAGACCCACACCCAGCAGCAACCAGTACCACATACCACAGTGCCGGGCGTGGTGGCTCACACCTGTAATCCCAGCACTCGGGAGGCAGAGGCAGGAGGATTGTGATGTGAGTTTGAGGCTGAGCTGAGGGCCAGCCTGAACCACAAAGCGAGACCCTGTCTCAAAAAACCTAAAAAAAAAAAAAATAATAATAATAATAATAATATTTCAGATTATAGAGCATAATACAACTCTGCAAAGCAAACATAAATACAAAAGAGAAAGCCTAGACATAATTTTTTTTAAGTCAATAGTGATTGCTTCTAGGTAGTAGAGTCTGCTAAGAATGCTTAACTTTCCTCTTCCTCAACATGTTCTGTATTTTCCACACAGTATAACAGACCATGCAAATGCATTCACCGGGGAAACTTCTTCCCTCAAATATATTTTAAGTAAATAAACAAATAACTTTTAAAAGTTCAAACTGTGGAATATATCTGATCACCAGGTCTTTTCAAAGCATTAGTCATATATGATTTCTTTAGCTATGAAATTTTATGAAGAGTGGTACTTGGCTTAGATTCTGAAGAGAAAGCCAAAGATGACCATTTAGCTCTCCTCGGAGGGACTTTGGGCCCTGGAGATTTTATGGTAGATTTTGGCAGTGTTCTCTTTCCTAATACACAGTCAAGGATCTCATGCTCCTAACTGGTGTGTGAGCACCATGGAAGAGGGCCCAGAGTCACTCACCCCAGTGAGTCACTTAAACCGAGAGAGTGCGGAGAGGAAGTACCCAGGGAGACAGAACACGCAGCACCAAATGCCCTTGCTATTTCATTTAAAGCATTTCAAAGTGGAACAAATGTCTATCTCTAGGTACCTAACAGGTATTTCCAGGCTGTTATATCTGTCAACTATGCTGCTCACTGACAGTTCCAATTTTAAAGGTCTTCCTAGAAAATTTAAGGGAGAGGGAAATTTATCATTAAAGTTAACAGAAATTTTAAGATTTTCTTGGGTAAAGTATTAAAAAATCTCCTGTATAAATCCAAACTGCTAACTCACTGTGAGAAAATTAACTCAAAAACAAATCTCCATTTCCTCCACATAAATTTATTTTAAAATCAACCATACATGAGAGAACATTTTCAAAATTATATCTCAGTCAATTTAAATGTAAGACACATGTACTTTCCTTTAAATAAACAAAAATGATAGTAACAAAAAATTAAAATAAACCTACTGCCACATTATGAAAAAAATTCAAAAAGGTTTCAGAATTAACATTCTTTTATCTGTATTCCAAACAGAATTCATAGAAATAAACACAATAAAAATTCACCAATGGCAAACAACTGATTCATTTAAAAAAATCTTGGTGTGATGAAGGTCACATAAATATATCTATCAATGCTAACTGAATTGTTGTCTTAAAACAGATGCATCTGATGGTAGGGTTTTTTTTGTTGTTTGTTTGCTTTTTGAGACAAGGTCTCACTTTGTAGTTCAGGCTGGCCCTGAGCTCAGCCTCAAACTCACATCACAGCAATCCTCCTGCCTCTGCCTCCTGAGTGCTGGGATTATAGGTGTGAGCCTAACCGGGGATTGAACCCGGGTCCTTGCGCTTGCAAGACAGGCGCCGGAACCACTGAGCTAAATCCCCCGGCCCCAGTGGTAAGTTTTAAAATAAAAATGTACACCTGAAAGTTCTACTCTATTTGCTATACTCAAGATGACTCCTACATCAAAATCATAATTGTGGGGAAGGGCCGGGGATTTACCTCAGTGGTTCCGGCGCCTGTTTTGCAAGTGCAAGGACCCGGTTCAATCCCGGTAACCACATACCATACTAGGCGTGGAGACTCACGCCTGTAATCCCAGCAATCGGGAGGCAGAGGCAGGAGGATTGTTGTGATGTGAGTTTGAGGCTGAGCTCAGGGCCAGCCTGAACTACAAAGTGAGACCTAAAAAAACCTAAAAAAAAAAAAGAAAAAATCATAATTGTGAGCTGCCTTCACAGAGATAATAAATTATAAAGCATTAATTAATACTAGCATTATAGTTACATAAACTATGTTAACACTTTTATTACAAAGCATAACATATATTTCAAAAAAATTCTCAATCAGTATCTTCTTCCAATTATTCCATTTCTAAATATTCATCCTAAGTGTTAGTGGAAGCCACCACAACTGCATTTTGTCCTTGAACATTTACAGACATAAGTGAAAGTCAGCACACATGGATAATCAAATATCCTTGCCCTGACAATCTGTTTTCTCAGTTCAAAAATGACTAAGACTGAAGGGCTAGGGAGTTAGCTCAGTAGTTCTGCCTTCTGCCTGTCAAGTGCAAAGTCTGGAGTTTGACCCCTGTTACCACATACCACAATTGTTAGGCATGGTGGCTCACACCTGTAATCACAGCACTCGAGAAGCAGAGGCAGGAGGATTGCTGAGTTCAAGGCTGGCCTGGGCTACCTAGTGAGTTCAGGGCCAACCTGAACTACAAAGCAAGATTTTGTCTCAAAAAAAAAAAAGTGACTAAGAATGACTTGCTTTTATAGGTTTTATTTTGTTAGCAGAATTTAAGAGTTTTCTAAAAATGGACAATTTATAGAGAAATGGAAAATCTGTGAGAAGCTTTTTATGTTCCTTCATTCATCTAAAGGTCTTAGCAAGGCTTACATCAGAATAAAACTTTATAAGACAAATCCATATCCCTTAGTAACTGGTGTTTAATTCTAATAAACTGTAACACTGAAGTAAATTTTAGCATAGAATACATGAGGTGAGGTATATAACTACTGATATATACTTATTCAAGGGCCTTTTTACTCTTCCAGAAAAAATTAGTTACTTCATTCATTAGGTTAATTCATGAGTTACTTCATTTATTAAGTAATGTTTCCATTGACAATTCCAGTCATTTGTTGGAACTAATAATTTCTACATGTATTAACTATTAATGATTGTTAATAAATATTTTAAATAAATTTTAAGTTTCATACAAGAATTTCATGACCTCATTTTATAATACGTATCTGAAGCAAGATCACTATTCTCAAAAATTACTAACCATAATCAAAGCATCAAATCTCACTAAAACTTACAAATGTTTATTCTGCAACAGAATTATCAAAAGACATTCACAGTTCAATTTTTTAAGTCTTTACCTACATACATCATACATATAGCAATAAATTTTAGTTAAATACTGTTACTGGCACTAAGGAAGGCTGATACTCTGAAATACAACTATTTCATAGCTTCGGGAAGCAACTGTGACTCAACTGCCAATCAACAGAAATATGAACAGATAGTAGGTTCAGATGAAATTATTTCTCATCCTATAGACATCCAGGGTTGATTTAGTTTTTCTGGTTGGAAAATTATGTAATCCTGTATTCTTCCCAAGTTGGAAGAGAATGAGTTTCTCCTAAAATTTTAAGACACATGAGACACAAAACTGGAAAGTATATTGTGCATTAATAGGCAATAAAGATTTCCATTTAAGCCAATTATTTTAATTACTAATAGAATAGTAAGTGTGACCATAACCAACAGACCTGTTAATATAGTTTTAGTAGACTTTTTCCGTTATTGAAGGATTAGCTAAGTATTATCTATAAGCTACCATTATAAATATACAGGTACATATAAACAATAGCAAACTCTCCAAATACACACAAATTCATTCAACAAATTTTTTTTTTTTTTTTTTTTTGAGACAGGGTCTCTCTCACTTTGTAGTTCAGGCTGGCCCTGAACTCAGCCTCAAACTCACATCACAGCAATCCTCCTGCCTCTGCCTCTCAAGTGCTGGGATTACAGGCGTGAGCCACCATGCCCGGCACTGTGGTATGTGGTACTGATTGCTGCTGGGCATGAGTATCCATGTGCAGCATTGTATGTGGTTACCAGGGGATCGAACCTGGGTCCCTGAGCTTGCAAGACAGGCACTGGAACCACTGAGCTAAATCTCTGGCCCTCAACAAATATTTATTAAGAAACCATTAAATATCATTTAGGTCTTCTCAAAATCATTACTTACTTTTAAATACAATTTAGAATAAAAGTGAAGAAAGTGCTTTTTTATCAAACAGAAAAGTTGTCCTGTCACTAAAAATCATCAAAGCTAGGTATAACTTGAACGAATATTTCTTTTATTATGTTTATTGTATTATTAACTTTTAAATTTTATTTATAGGTATGTTAAAGGAACTTTCAATTAGCTCAGAAGGATTTAACTTGAGTTTTTCGAACATTTCTTCATGCTGGTCCTAGTAAATGTATGCAAATAGGTAATACTTTTAAATCTGAGTTAATACCAACTTCAGAATATCTTACGTAGTCAAGATATCTAGTACATAAGTTATTTCTGGTCAACACCACCTCTACTCATTAAAGACTGTCACCAGGCCAGGGATTTAGCTCAGTGGTTGTAAGCGCAAGGACTAGGGTTCATCCCCGGTAACCACATACAATACTGGGCGTGGAGACTCACGCCCAGCAGCAATCAGCACCACATACCACAGTGCCAGGCGTGGTGGCTCAGGCCTGTAATCCCAGCACTCAGGAGGCAGAGGCAGGAGGGTTGCTGTGAGTTCAAGGCTCACTTGGGCTACATAGTGAGCTCAGGGCCATCCTGAACTACAAAGTGAGACCCTGTTTCAGAAAAAAAAAAGAAACAAAAACATTAGGCTGTGCTTGGCACAAGCAGATGTTTAATGAGTGGTTGCAGCTATTATCAAGTGTGATAATATGATGATAGAAAAGGTATAAGTCGGTCAGCATCCACTGAATGAATGAAAAACAGCCAACCTAATTGTTTCTTATTGTTGTGATAAAACTACAAATATGCTTAGTTAATTACCTACCAGTCAGTACAGTTAGACGGATTCATGTGCAGAAAGCCCCATCAAAGCAAAATCAGGGGGCGGGGATTTAGCTCTGGTTCCGGTGCCTGTCTTGCAAGCTCAAGGACCTGGGTTCATCCCCTGGTAACCACATACAATACTGGACCTGGAGATTCATGCCCAGCAGCAACCAGTACCACATACCACAGTGCCGGGTGTGGTGGCTCATGCCTGTAATCCCAGCACTCAAGAGGCAGAGGCAGGAGGATTGCTGTGATGTGAGTTTGAGGCTGAGCTCAGGGCTAGCCTGAACTACAAAGTGAGAGAGACCCTGTCTCAAAAAAAAAAAAAAAAAAAAAAAAACTGTCACCAAGTTCTACCAGTTTTTTCTCTTTCTCTCCAATTCGGTCTATCTGCCCACTTCTGCTTTGTCCCTATCTCACAATTCAAACAGTTCTTGTCATCCCTTCCTCATTAATGAAAACCATGTGCTCGGAAACCCTTGCACCTTTTTTGATACTTTGAGAAAGTTACTCCATTCCATTTCTGTGAACCGAAGAAACAGTTCAGCCCTCCTGTAATAACTACCTCAGGTAACTAGTGTGTGCTGCTCACTGGACCATAGTACAGGAATGGCTAAACATAAAATCAATGGCTTACGTATTCCTGAAGTAAGGAAAGATCACTGATTCCAGTGTTAGAGTAGATCTTATAAGCAGTGTAATCCATCATGGAAGCTTGTGAAAGCGTCTAAAAATCCTACATTATAAGCATCCATGCAAATACCATTCTCACTTCTTATTTAACTTGCTTCACTTCAAATTTTAATATTTAGGGGCCAGGGATTTAGCTCAGTGGTTACAGCGCCTGTCTTGCAAGTGCAAAGACTGGGGTTCGATGTTCGGTTACCAAATACAATACTGGGCTTGGAGACTCATGCCCAGCAGCAACCAGTACCCCATACTACAGTGCGGGCGTGGTGGCTCACGCCTGTAATCCCAGCACTCGGGAGGCAGAGGCAGGAGGATTGCTATGATGTGTTTGAGGCTGAGCTCAGAGCCAGCCTGAACTACAAAGCGAGACTCTGTCTCAAAAAAACCTAAAAAAAAATTTTTTTTTAATATTTAGGAAAAATAAAAATGTCTTCTTTAACACAAATGTTTTATATTTAGTTTAACATTAGAATTGATTTACAGAATGGAGTATTACTCTGCCATAAAAATGATAAGTTTGAATCATTTATACTTAAATGGACATACCTTGAGGATATCCTCATAAGTGAAATAAATAGGGCACAGATAGGTACATATCACATCTTTTCTCTGGTATGAGAAAATAAAGATGTAAATGAGTCCTAGAATTGTATGTTATATATTGTGAAATAGAAAATGCTCAATGTAAAATAGGGTGAAGGGGGAAAAATGATGAGATTGTAACAAAAAAGTAAGGATATGGGGGGGCGGTAGGGTGGGTAGGGCTATGGAAAAATTGAGATTTAAGTTGTGTCTTATACTGGTACAAATCCCGATTATGGAGTGCAATCATGATGCATATATGTGATGTACCAATAAAGATTAAAAAATTTAACAAAAAAACCCATTAGAATTGATTTTCTAATATCTCTCAAAAAGGCAATAGCTTTTTTGTTGTGTGAATAAAACATACCTGTAAGCCATAATAAAAACCCCGAAGTCACTTGATAAATTGTTTCCCAAGGAAAATGGATTCTAAATTTCCAACAACCCTGAAATAAATTTCTAAAATACAAAGCTCTTCTAAAGTGAGGATTATTTTCTGTATTTACATTCCAGTGAGTTTAAGAAATGGTACCATCACTAAAAAAATAGTAGGAAATGATTAGTTTAAAAATAAAATTTTTTTCTGAAGATTGTCAAGTTAAATGCAAATTTTCCATCTGTTTAAGGACTGAGTATGGAAAATTATGTGAAGAGTTTGAAGCTGGTTGGTGATATTATCTCTATTATGTTTACTTTGGACTTTAAATGTAAGGTACTGTTCCAGAAAAAGACTTCCACAAACCAGCTGAGTTGCTTCCAATACATAGGTCAACAGACAAAAAAAAAAAAAAAAAAAAAAAAAAAACCAACCCACCAATGTGACTCTACAAAACAGAACCTGTTCTACAGGCTTCTGTATACACAGAAGAAATATTTGAAAAAGTATAGCCATTTTATATTGAGGGTACAAACCCATTTAATGTGTTTACTGACACTGCAAAAGTTTTCATTTTAGCTAATTTGCTTGGCCCTAAAGGGCTCATTTGAACCAATGACTAAGGACAATGACTAAGGACATTGAAATTTGTATAGGGCGGATTGGAAACTTTGCTTAAAATGATGCATCTCTTTCAATGAGTTAATTTAACAGTTAACAATACACACTTCCGTCTTTCCTCCTACAGAAAAATCACAGCATGCTTTCTGTCCACACTGTCAAGATTATCTATCATATAGTGTGTGTATTTATCATACAATCTCCTGCGTAAAGATTATATAAATCAAAGTTTATCGGAATATAGGCACTTGAAGAAATTATTTTCTTTTCTCTGCTCTTGTACTGACATACACGCATGCACACACACACACACACACACACGCACACACACACGGACCCTACTTGGTTATAACAGTTCAACAGAACAGCATAATACCATGAGAGCTTAGTATCAGCCCTGAGAACAAAATAATTGTTTTATTTCTTCACTTAGAAACAGTCTGCATCCATTTTATATTAAATGGTAAATTTTACAGATAAACTGTCTAAGTTTTATTTTCCTTTTTAGACCTTTGCAGAAATCAGAAGTTACTTAACGGATATCAAAATAAGAGTAAACATTTAAATTTTTAGACTATTTTAACTAACGGTATCAATATTGTAATTTGAATTATGAGAAAATGATGTAATTTACAATAGTTTATAAAAGCAAACATCCCAATGTTAACTTTAAGTTTATGGCCATGAAAAGAGAAAGATAACTTCTGAATTTTCATGCAGTTGAAGGAGAGTCATGAAAAGTAGTATACTGCCACTATTTTATTTTTGGAAACTCTTTGTAAATAAAAACCCATTTCCAAAATAAGATATTCCATGGACACAGAATAGTTGGTAATGGTTCAAGTGGCTTAGGCAACAGAGAAGTATTGTTTTGTAGTTGTTGTTTTTTCAAGCCTCTCCTAGTAACAGCAGTTCATCATGTATAAAGAAACAAGGTAACAGTTTAATTTTAACTATTAGCAATAACTGTAGAGCAGCAATACAAACTGAAGAGTACCCTATTAATTCCTTTTCTACCATCTAAACCGGTGCAGATAACTTAGGAGATACTCACCAAACGGTATAGAAGTACCCCGGCTTGTCTAAGCAAGAAAAAGAAGATACATGGTGAGGTGCTGAAGACAGCTCTTTCTTGGGCTCCAAGCACTTAGAGGAAGTCGTCTTTCTCTTCCGTTTAATAGCGAATGCCTCCTGTTATAAAAAGCGTGGCAGAGAAAAGAGTTTGCACAATTCCGTCTCTACTTTCTGCCGCTCTCTCTTTGAAGAGTAACAGTTACCACCGGAAAACGTAAGTAGAAAATGATCACTTGAATGCGCACAGAGCAGCTGTAAATTTCCACTCTGCTTGCTCTCGGATTCCAAGCCTTGCTTGTCTCTTAATCTGTCACAGGCAGTTCTGTTTCTGGTCAAACCAGCTTGCTTATTCTTCTCTTTTCCCGACACGCGCTTCCCGACACACACCACACAGTCACGGCCGCTCTTTCTCCCTCCCTCCCCAGTTGTGTAATGTCACAAGAATGTGTGTAAGGCAATTAAGCTGGGGCAAAATTAATTCTGGAGTGAAAAATTTAAAAGGCTAGGATAAACAAACATTGTTTCATCACATTTTCCTCTGTAGGTTTTACACTTAAATGAGGCATAGAGCTTTGTCAACTGATTAAACTAGCTTGACCATCTTTGCTTAAAATGTAAATACAGGTTTCCAACAAAGACATGTTGATAGTAAAAACAGATTCGTCTGCTAATGCGTTGGCACCTCAGGGAAGATACTTTCCCAATCATGCTGAAGTAGAGCAAGTAAATATGCAAGTACCAAAAGTTTATTCTTGAAACGTTAAAAAAAAAGATTTGTTTTAATTTAAACAGTATAATTTCATGAGAAGTTAGTGAAATTCTAATGTGGTTTGTTCGGAAACCCAGACCAACATTTATAAAGGGAAAATTATAAAGAACATAGAAAATATTGACACAAAAAAGTTAAATAAAACAGCTTAATCATTTATTATAGGATGTAATTATTTCATTTAGAAAGAAAGTTCTTCCTCCCTATGCATTACTGGTCAGGATGCACTGTTTTATATATATATACACACACATATATATATGTATATATACATATATACATATATATGTATATATATACACACATATATACGTATATATATGTATATACACACATATACACGTATATATGTATACATATATACATGTATATATACATGTATATATGTATATATATGTATATGTATGTATATACATATATATGTGTATATATGCACACACATATATATGTGTGTATATATACATACATATATATATATATATATATATATATATATATAAAATGAGCTAAAGGGTACCAAAAAAGTTTTTTAAATTATCATACACTTATAATTCTACAGTAACATATCGTAAAATTATGGATCTCTCTGTGAGGTTTGGAGATGAGGAAGCAGGTGGAAAATGAAAGCGATGGGGACCGTGAGGTGAAGAAGCATCTGTACAACCCTTCGGAATTAGAAGGCAACGCACACTGCCCGGACAACCTGCTGACTGACTCTGGTCAGAACGGTCTGGAATTCACTTCAGTCCCTTTGGCAGGAGACTTTCTGGCTCTCTGTTCCATCCCCCATGATTAGTTCCCACTAAGGTACCTCAGTTATCCCTTAATTCTTAAGCAACAGGCATCATGTGTATAATCTAGTTACTCAGGAGGCTGAGGCAGGGGCACTGTAAATTCAAGGGCAACTCCTGCAATTTGGTGACATTCTCTCTTAAAATCTAAAAGGGGCTGGATGTAGTTTAGCATTCCCTAGGGTGAATTTCCAGCATTTCAGGAAGAAAAAACAAAGGAGAAAAGAAAGAAAAAAGTAATAGGTACCCAGGAAGTCTAGAGATTAGCCTGCCAATTATTCTTTCAATTAGTAGTTTCATAAAAATTTTAGTTTTATTTCCTATTTTTAAGCAGATGTTAAATGAAAACTATCCTAAATCAGGAAGGGGTAGTAAGTGTCTGGTGTCTTGGATTATATTCCAAAGAGCTCTAGTACAGTCAAAGAAGTTCAGATATTGTAAGAGTGATTATTAGAATAATCAAAAATCTAAAAATTTTTAAAAGTCACTTTAAAACTGGGAGACCAGGTAAATCTACAATGGATTCAAAGTCATGAAGTTAAGTCAAAGATTGTTAAATGTGTAGGGGCTGGGGCTGCAGCTCAGCGAAGCTCAGTGACAGAGTGCTCCTGTAACCTGCACCTGCAAGGCCCGGGGGTTCAACCCCACACATACATCATTAATAAGGTGACTACACGTGATCATGAGTACATTTGATTCCCACTAAACACTATTATTAAAGGTGCACACAAGGTAAAAACCCTGACTAATCAAGTGATGGACAATGCAACTGAAGTAGTGATGAAACATCCACCAAATGCAAAAAGCCTCAGTCCGGATGGAGTCACTGCAGAATTTCTAAAAAACTTTGGGAAAGTCCTAGCACCAGTACTGTTCCAAGATTCTGAACAAAACTGAAAGAGAAGGAGTGTTGTCCCAGGATCTACACAGCACTGCCTCTCAGGATCCACATATGGAACTTGTGGTTCCCACAAGACGTGGACAACATATACAAACACACATGCACAAGGAACCTGCGATCGTGTCCCCTTCATGGTAGCCCACGCTGAGTCAGGGGGAGTTTTTATTTTTGTCTTTCCCCTTTCCTCTTGTTCAGGCCAAGTTTACCCTGCAGAGCCAGTGTCTCCCTCACTCCTTCTTTTCAAATAAACTTTTGGCACTATTTTTGGGTTGTCTCATTTAAACCTTTGAGGCGACAAAACCACTGAATACATTTAATTGGTGAGCTATTTCTAAAGAAACTATTGAATAACAGAAAGACCTTATCTCAATCTAATAAAGGCCATTTATGACAAACCTACTGCCAATGTCATATTAAATAAGAAAACGTGAAAACTTTCCCTCTAAACTCAGGAACAAGACAATAATGTTCATTACCAACCTCCTGTTCAACATAGTGCTGAAAACATTAGCAAGAAAAAAAAAGTAAAACAGATATGTATAGGAAAAGAAGAAATTAACTGACAGAGGATTTGACCCACTAAATAGAAGAAACCTCCCTCAAAATTCACCAAAACTCTTTATCTTTGTTTCTTTTCTCATTGCTGCAACAAAACAGCCAACACCCACAGTTAAAGGAGAAAGTATTTATATAGCTACCAGTTTGTAGAGGTTTTATTCTGTAATTGGCTGTAAGGCAGGGGGGCACATGGCAGCGGGGCATTGCAAGGGAGAAACAGTTCCGGTGTCCACAAGGTAGCAAGAGCAGTAAGGGGCCAGTGTCCTTCTGTCCCTTTTTAAATTTATTCAGACTACTCAGCAGCACTCACCCTTAGTCCAGTCCCCTAGGCCTGCCCCACCATAGTCAATCTCGTACTCTAGATCAGCCACCTCAGAAAAAGCACGAGGTTTTGGGGGCACATCTAGACACAAGGCATAAACACAAACAGTCATGCATATCCCTTTATGCAAAAAAGCATTTAGTCCATCTTCAAGAGTTGCCAACGTCATAACAGTTTCAGCATTGGTGAAAAGTGAGTCTGAAGTATCCTATGAGATTAAGGCAAACTCTGAGCCTCAAGCCTCTGTATAAACGAAAAGAAAGTTAAATGCTTACAACATTCAGTGGCTCAGGATAGACATTTCCATTCCAAAGATTACAAACAGAGTATAAAAAGGAATGGGAACAAACCAAGACCTGCTGAGGCGCTTGCTGAAAGCCAAAGGAATACAGAATGGGTAGCAGAAAAAGGTAGTTCAAAATGCCAGCTACAATCCTATGATCAACTACAGAAACAAGGACTGTAACTGTACCATTATGAGTAAGCACTGCCCAAAGAAAACTTGCCTTCTATTCTGGGAGGAAATTAGTGCATTTCCATTTGCACACAGGATAGTTATAACACGTTAGGCATAATTATTTGGAGACTGGTTTAAAGAAATGTGTCTGGGAGCCAGAGGATTTAGCTCAGTGGTTCCGGTGCCTGCCTGGAAAGCACAGGTCGCAAGTTCGATTCCAAAAATATGTGTCTGGGGGCCAGAGGCTTTAGCTCAGTGGTTCTAGTGCCTGCCAGGAAAGCACAGGTCACAAGTTTGATCCCAAGAAGTTTTCTGATCGCCAAGTTGACAAGGTATGGATTCTGAGTGACTGTGTCAGTTTGATTAAGAAAAACTTAACTAAATCCACTCAGCAATTCCACCCCTTAGGGCTGTGACTTAGTGCCTGGATGTTTTACACGGGAAATGAGGGAGGATGTGGCTGCTCTGCTCCTCTTGGACATCATCTCCTGCCTTGCAGCGTAGTCCCTTTGGCTTACTGCACTGAACCTTCTGCCTTCCCTGCAGGCTACACTCTCCTGCCTTCCGTCACAGACCCACTGGCCTCCTGATACAGCTGTGTGGGACAATGCGGTGAGCTCCAGTCCTCTTACTGAGGTCTGCAGCTCCTTTGGTCTCCAGTGTGAAGACAGACCCTCTGGGTTCTTCCTCATCAACTCTGGCTCACTGCTATAAGCCAATCTTGTAAATTCTTACACATTTATATACCTATGTTATATCTGTTTCTCTGATATTGACTGATACATCTTACATTAATAACAAAATTCAGTAATGTTGCAGGATACAAAAATCAAAACAAAAATCACTAGCATTCCTATATACTAATAATGAGCTCATTGAGAGAGAAATTAGGAAAAAAAATACTATTTGCAATAGAACCAAGAAGAAAAATACTTAGGAATTAACCTAAGAAAGTGAAAGACTTTTACCAAAAAAAGACTGCAACACTCTGAAAAAAGGAAATCAAAGAAGACATTAGAAAATGGAAAGAAATGCCTGCTTCTGGATAGGCAGAATCAATATAATCAAAATAGCCATACTTCCAAAATTGATATATAGATTTAACACAATCTCAATCAAAACACCAATAGCATTCTTCACAAAACTGAAAACAATCCTAAAATTCACACAGAACCAAGAAGACCCAGATTAGCAAAAGCAATCCTGGATAAAAAGAACAAAGCAGAAAAAAAAAAAAAAAAAAAAAAAAAAAAAAAAAAAAAAAAAAAAAAAAAAAAAAAAAAAAAAAAAAAAAAAAAAAAACGAAAAAGCAGGAGGTATCACAATCTCAGACTCAAAGTTATGGTACAAGGCTAGTGTGATAAAAGAAGCATGGTACTGGCACAAAAACAGACATGAGGATCAACAGAACAGAACAGAGAATGTGAAACAATCCTAAGTATACTCAACTATTTCATCTTTGACAAAGGGCCCAAAACATACACTAGAGGAAAGACCGCCTCGATAAGTGGTATTTAGGAAAACCGGCTATGCACATGCGGAAGATAGAATCTAGATACATATCTCTCGCCACGTACTAAACTAAAACAAAAATGGATTAAAGGCAACATATAGAAGGTGAAGACATTTTGCTAGCTTTTCCTTCAAGGACTAATATCTAGAATATAAAAACTATACCGAAAAAACAAAATTAACTACCCCCCAATACGAAAGACTTAAAAATACATGGGTAATAGGTACTCACCAGAAGAGGTACATATGGCCAATAAATAGAATCTGGACACATATTGAAGAAATGTTCAACAATGCAAATTAGAACAAAACTGAGATTATATCTAACCCCTGAAAAAATGGCGCCTTTAAGAAATGAAACAATAAATACTAAGGAGGCTGTGGGGGAGGGGGTTCCCTTCATTGTTGGTGGGAATGTAAACCAGTATAACCACTGTGTGAATCAGTATGGAGATTCCTCAAAAAACTAAAAATTGAAATTCCATTCAACTCAGCTATTCCCCTTCTAGCAATCTTTTGGAAACAGTTAAAGTCACCATAGTAATAGTGATACATGCATATCCACATTGATAGCAGCATAACTCAAAACAGCTAAATCTTGGAAGTGGCCTATATGTGCATCAATAGATTAATGGACCAAAAATATGATATTAACACATAGTAGAATACTACTCTGCCATAAAGAAGAATAAGCTTGAGGCATTTGTAGGAAAATATATGCAACTTGAGACCGTAACGTTAAGTGAGGTATGTCTCACTTAAAAGCTTGGATGTCATATGGTTTCTCTTATATGAGAAACTCAAATTATAAAGAGCAAGATTAAAAATAATAGGAAACAGAAAGACAAAGCTTTCTCAAATGGGAAGGGTATGAAGAGAGGAGGAGGAGAGGAGAGGAGAGGAGGAGAAGGGATGAAAAAGGACTTAAGATGTGTTATGTTCACGAACCAACTCCACACAAGGAATGTACATAAAATACCTAAGTACATCAGTACATAAACATTATGTACACTTCAAGATGCACCCAAGGAAATCAATAGATGGATATAAATGAGTATACAGGTATACATAAGGAATCAAGGAAACAAAATATGACCTTATTAGGCCACAGAGAAATCTATTTGCTGTTTCAAAAGAAGAAAGGTGGCGAGCTTCATTCTCACTAAAAACACAATAAAAGCAGACATTATTTAAAATTTTTCAACAGATAAGCTAATACTTTTAAAAGCTTTAATAATACTTAAAATTTAAATTAAAAATACTCTTCTAAAAGTTACTTGGACAGAAAATAATTTATACAATGTGGGGGACCTTTAATTAGGAAATGATGGCCTATGGGTTGGATTACTCTTCCATCTTAAATGACTAAATAAACTGAAAAAAAATATATATACAAAACAGTGCTTTTCAGACACTAGATGCAAGGCAGCTTAGCCAGGAAATCCCTAAGGCAAAAGAAACAAAGTATGCTTTTACCTTGTTCCAGGCCCAGCAGGGGAACTTGAAGAGACAGCCTTGAGAATTCAGGAAGGCTAATGGGGCAAGAATTTACAGAATGAGTACTACCCAGGAGAGAACTGCAAAGGCAGCCCTAGAAATATGAAGAGGGTTCCCCTCAAATCTTCACTGTCTCGCCATTCAATGTGGCTGTGAGAAAACTGACCAAGTCCTAGTAAATCATCACTCAAAGGAACAGACAAAAAATTCCCAGTACTCACACAGGGCTGGGGACAATTCATGTTTCCAGAAGAAAGAATGTCATAATGTATAAGAAATCAGTTGAGTACTCGGAAGCCTATTGCCTTAGTAATGGGATCAAATCAGGCCTAGACTAAAGATCGTTCTGGTTCCTTCTAACAGCTTAGAAATAAGCCTTGCAAGGATCAAATCCTTCCCAAATAAAATTGTCTAATTCCAGAACAGAATTTAAGAATACTTATAGAAATGCTTAAAAATGTAACACCTAACCAACATAAAACGGACAATATCCAGCATCTAGTAAGAAATTAACAGGTTACCAGTGGCAATGCAACTCAGTAATAAGAGCGCTTGGCTAGCATGCATGAGGTCCTAAGTCTACGTGGCAAAAAACAAAACAAAGCAACAAAATCAGACATGAAAGAAGGTGGAAAATGCAGTGTATAACTATGGAAAAAAACCTAGTCAATAAAAACAGACTCAGTTCAAAAGGAAAAAATGGAGGGCCAGGGATTTAGCTCAGTGGTTCCAGTGCCTGTCTTGCAAGCGCAAGGACCCGGGTTCGATCCCCAGTAACCACATATCATACTGGGTGTGGAAACTCATGCCCAGCAGCAATCAGTACCACATACCACAGTGCCGGGCGTGGTGGCTCATGCCTGTAATCCCAGCACTCGGGAGGCAGAGGCAGGAGGATTGCTGTAATGTGAGTTTGAGGCTGAGCTCAGGGCCAGCCTGAACTACAAAGCGAGACTCTGTCTCAAAAAAAAAAAAAAAAGGAAAAAAGGAAAAGAAATCTAATGTTATACAAAGCTTATGTGGGAGGATGGCAGAGTGGAAGGCAGGGGAATGGGAAAAAATAAGAACCAAGATAATCATGTATAGATACAAATTCTCAATGATGAAAGTGATTATAAGATATACCTAAAATGTACCAATATAAAAAAATGTACCAATATAGTCAATAAAGGAAAAAAAGAAAAAATAATTAAAAGTTACACAAATAATAGAATTACTACAAAAAGACATTGAAATTTCTATTATAAATATAATCTGTAGATTCAAGAGGTCATAAATATACATGCTAAGGAGAGATATGGAAAATGTGAAAAAGATCCAAAGTTTTTTTTTCTAGAAATTAAGGCTAAATTTCTAAAAGGAAAATTATACCAAGCAGGATGAACAGTGCAATATACACTGTAGGCAAAACCCAGAGACATGGCAGCAGATATTATCAAAGTAAAACTATAAGAGAAAAAATATTTTTAAAAAGAATGGAACATCCTGGAACTATGGGAAAAGGTCATGTAGCTTAAAATGTAAAGATACTATTTATATCTCAAAAGGAACGGGTAAGGGGGAACAGAAAACAATGCTTGGAGAAACTACGGCTGAAAAAAAAATTGAACTTAATGAAAATAAACTCATAAATTTAAGAGAAACAAATTCCAAACTGGGTGTGATAGAACATGTCTGTAACCCCAGCACTCTGGGACGCCAAGGCAGGAGGATGACAAATTCAAGCCTAGTCTGGGCAACGTAGTGACTATAAAAAGTTTTAAAAAAGGGCTTGGGATGTATCCATGTGGAAAGAAGGATCTGGATCCAACCCCAGTACTGGGAAAAAAAAGTCTATCTCAATCAAAGTAAGCACATACTTAAAATACCATAAGAGAAAAGTTCTATTACATACCAGGAAACAAGGAAATGAGAGACTTCAAAACAATGTACCTAAGCCAGGGATAGTGTTATTTACCTGTAATCCCAATACCTGGGAGGCTGAGGCAGGAAGATTGCAAATGTGAAGCTGTTCAGAGGCCACCTAGAGAAAGCATGGAAGGCCAGACAGGGCTGTGAAGCAAGACACTGTTCAAAAAACAGCGACAAAAAAATCTTAACTGCACATAAGAAAGCCGTACAGCAACATTATCACAATACTGAAACTAGAACTGTTAATGTCTTTCAGAAACATGGAAAGGCTGAATTAATCATTAAGAAACCAGAACCACAAGAAACGTTAAAGTGAGACTTAGGCAGAAAAAAATGTTATACTGAATGGAAATCTTCACAAAAAATATCAACACTAGAAACAATAAGCAAGTAGGTATGGAAATATTATTTTTATTTTAAAAAATCCTTCTAGAAGAAAATACAGTTTTAAACAAAAAATAATAACACTGCATTTGAGGATTTATGACATTTGAAAAAATTAGTTATTACAACAGAACAAAGGCCAGGAGATTTAAAGTGCAAGAACATGTCTGGAAGTGACTATGATGAATTATATATGTATATAATTCATTATATATACTCAATAATCAAAAACAACCACTAAATAAAAAGCCAAAATCCAAATAGATACAGCTAAAATTCCAATATGTAACATCAAAGAATATAATAAAATTGCTCATGCTACTTAATCCAAAAAAGTCATAAGAGGACAAAGGAAATGAGTACAGAAGGGACAGACAATACAAATACGAAGTTGGGAGATTTAAGCCCAACTTCATCAATGTCAATATTAAATACAAACACTGGAGGTAAGTATTCTAAACACCCCAATCAAAGCAAAAAAGGACAATATGCCAAATACATGTTGCTACAAGAAACTTCCTCTAAAATTGAAAACACGTGTAAATTAAAAGTAAAAAGATGATAAAGACATCCCATACTTATATTACTTAAAAGGTAGCTGAAGTAACTGTATGTATTTTTTTATTTTATTTTTCTAAGTTTTTTGAGACAGGGTCTAGCTTTGCAGTTCAGGCTGGTCCTGAGCTCAGCCTCAAACTCAGCAATCCTCCTGCCTCTGCCTCCCGAGTGCTGGGATTACAGGCATGAGCCACCACGCCCGGCACTGTTTTAGGTGGTACTGATTGCTGCTGGGCCTGAGTCTCCACGCCTGGCATTGTTGTATGTGGTCACCAGGGATTGAATCCAGGCTCTTGCGCTTGCAGGACAGGCGCAAGAACCACTGAGTTAAATCCCTGGCCTTATATATATTTTTATAGGAGATCACAGAGCAAAGATTATAAGCAGGGATAAAGATCATTTCATAATCATGAAGGGGACAATTCATCAAGAGGGCATAAACACACTAAACATTTATGCACCTAAAATCTGAGGTGTGAAATGCATGAAGAGAAACTGAGAAAACTTAGAGGGAGACAAATACAAATTCACAATTATAGTCTAAGATACAAAAACCATATTCTTAATAATTTTCAGAAAAAGTAGTTTCAAACATCAAGAAGGAAGTAAGATTTTAGCAGTTCCACAACAAAATTTTGACCACCCGGTATGTATCAAAGAAACCACTTTACAAAAGCAAAGTACAAATTCCTTCAAGTGCACATAGTGATACCAAGATAGATCTTGTTCTGAGTCTAAAGTAAGCCTGAAAAAAATTTACAGTACATATTACGTTCTTTGATTACAGTAACTTAGAAATCAGTAATAAAACATGTTTGCAAAATCTCCTAATAATTTTTAAATATTAGATTAGTACACTACTAAATCATCCATGTCAACAAGGAAGTGAAAAAGGAAATTAGAAAGTATTTTGAACTGAATGAAAACAGTTGACATATCAAAATCTGTGGGCTAGTGGCAACAAAATATTTAGAGATATGCTTCATAGTCATTACTTAATGTTATGAAAAAGATGGCCCAGGGATTTAGCTCAGTGGTTCCGGCGCCTGTCTTGCAAGAGCTAGGACCGGGGTTCGATCCCTCAATCCCGATAACCACATACCATACTGGGTGTGGAGACTCACGCACAGCAGCAACCAGTACCACATACCACAGTGCCAGGTGTGGTGGCTCACGCCTATAATCCCAGCACTCGGGAGGCAGAGGCAGGGGGATTGCTGTGATGTGAGTTGGAGGCTGAGTTGAGGCTGAGCTCAGGGCCAGCCTGAACTACAAAGCGAGACCCTGCCGCAAAAAAAAAAAGAGATAAGTTTTCACTGATTTCAGTTTAAAAAGATAAACCCAAAGTAAAAAGAACTAAGGAAACAATAAAGAAGAAATCAGTAAAATAAAAATAAATAAATGAGGCAAAATTGATTCTTTGAAAAAAGTCTGTGCAGTTTTATTTGACCAGAAGTGACAAAAGAAAAAAAAGACCTAATCAATATCAGGATGGAAACACTAAACCATAAAACAATTATGAGAAAATACAAGTGAGTATTCAAACTTTAGGCAGGGAAGATAGGAATTATTTTCAAAACCAGATATAATTAAGAATCACACATTGAATTTAACTTCTACTTAAAAAAAAAAAGACAACTTCTTATAAAACTCTTCAGAAATTGTGTTATTGTTTTGTTTTATGGGCTTTTTGTTGTTGTTGTTTAAATCAAGGTCTCACTAGTTCAGCCTGGCCTCGAACTTACTATGTGGTTCAGCTGGGCCTCAAACTGAGTGATCCTCTTCTCTTAGCATCCCAAGTGCTGTTTTTGTTTTATTTGTTTTGTTATTTAGTAGTACTTGTTTTCCAGTACCTAATGATTATATTCCTTGTGTGGAGTTGGGAAATAGACATAACACTTTTATTTTTTTTGAGGCAGGGTCTCAGTTTGTAGTTCAGGCTAGCCCTGAGCTCACTCTGTACCCAAGACAAGCCTCAAACTCCCAGCAATCCTCCTGCCTCTGCCTCCCCAGCGCTGGGATCACAGGCGTGAGCCACCACGCCAGCACTGTGGTATGTGGTTACCGGGATCAAACTCAGGACCTTGAGCTTGCAAGGCAGATGCCAGAAACACTAAGCTAAATTCCTAGCTCCTGAATTCCTTTTTTCATCCCCCTCCTCCACTCCTTTTCCTGTCTAGGTCTCTTTCCCATTTGCAAAAGACCTATCTATCTCCCTATTTCTTATTATCTGTTTTTGATGCTCCTCTTTATTTATATTTTAGGTTTCTTAGAAAATATGCAATATTTAAGCCTGTATGTCTGATTTATTTTATTTAACATGATGGTCCCAAAGGTGCATCCATTTCCTACAATTCATTGGGGTTCGTGTTTCTTTACGGTGCAGTAGGGCTCCACCGTGTATAAATGCCACATTTCCATCATCTGCTGTTGGATATAACAGGCCACTTCCAAGATTTCACTACTCTAACTCGTGCTGCTACAAACACAGGGATGTGCGTTTCACTGTAGAATGATGACTTCAACTCTTGTGGGAAGTTTCCTTGAAAAGGAACAGCTGGATTCTCGTTCTAGTTTTCTGAAGAACCTCCACACCGATATGCATAGCGGCTGTCCCAGCTTACATTACCACTACCAACGTGGAAGAGTTCCTTTCTCTGAGTGCTAAGATTATAGGCCTGTGCCGCAACACCTAGTTTGAAACATTTTTGGAGTAATGCCACTGAACTTCTAGCTCTGCTGTAGTTCCTATACAAAGGAAATTAGATAAAAAATCATAATAAAATATGAGGTGTGATAAAAAGTGACTACTAAAACGTATTACAATAAAAGATAAACTACCCTTACGCCCCTTCAGAAACTCCTCCTCACTTCAAACACACTTATTCCATCATTCTTGCCGCTCTCTGAGGAAGTTCTAGAGCTTCTTCATCAGATTCTTCAGCTCCTGAAGTCACTCAGAATGTTTACCTTTCTTGGGCACTGTGACTTGGGGAAGAGCCAGGACCTGCCCTGTGCCAGATCCAGGGAATAAAGCTGAGGACACACTGTAACTTTCTCATTTGACATAAAGTGCTATAAAATATTTGTTCAGTGTGGAAGGTTCATAAAATATGGCAAATGTTTAAATATAAAAGTTTATTGCAGTAGGGCTGGGGATTTAGTTCAGTGGTTCTGGCACCTGCCTCACAAGCACAAGGTCATGAGTTTGATCCCGGGTACCAAAAAAATCCCATTTATTACAGTAAAAGACACATTGTCATTAAACCTTCCTCAAGATACTAAAAATATTCCTCCTCACTCAGAATATTCTTATGCCATCATTCTTGGCAATGTGTTTGGTACTGTAGTAAGACTTAAATAAATTTAAAATTCACTGTATCTTTCACCCCATATATGTTAAATGCTTTTGATAAGGTCACTTCATAAATTTACAGTGTATCACATCAGGAAGTAATAATGTTTCATTGTCCTACTATTAGTGAACTATGTTAATGGCCAGTTAAATGGGAAATTTTGTGGTGGGAAAAATATTTCTTTGTTTAAATCATTATAGATTCACACACTTTTACATATTCATTATGTTTCAAGTGATTTGACATTCTTTTGATACTGACCTCCTAAGATGACTTCCCTCAAAAGCAAAATCTGAAGGAAAAGCTTATATACCATTAGTATAAAGAGTCTACTCACAAGGAGCAAGACAGAGTGAAGGGTGAAGGGAATAAAGCAGAGAACAAGAGGGTGTCGATGTGACAGTGAAGTTAGTCACCCATTTCATGTGGCAGATGTCACCTTCTAGAAGCTATGTAAATTGCACTTCAGGACCCCCTGGGAGGCAGCGGAGGAAAGGAAAAGAAAGAATTTCTTTCTTCAACTTCAGTACTTGGGAAGGCTACATTTTTGGATCCCATGGTAGAGCTGTTGAAAAGGTCTTAAGAACACAGTTCAAAAGAAAGGAATAGAGTTAAGTGACTGAGAAAATGCCTCTTCTTGATACTGATTACCAATCTACAGCAATCTTCAAAAGTCAGACTAACCTTAAACTTTTCTTTTACAATTCTAAACGCCAGAAAAAGCAACATCTATAGAGTTTTAAGAGAAAAATAAAAAAAAATTTTTTTGAGATAGGGTCTCTCTTTGTAGTTCAGACTGGCCCTGAACTCAGTATGTAGCACAGGTGAGCCTTGACCTCAAGGCCACCCTCCTGTCTCTGCCTCCTGAATGCTGGGATACAGGCACGAGCCATCATGCCTGGCATTGTGATACGTGGTTATTGAGAGCTGTTCTTACAGGCATGAGTCATCACATCCGGCATTAGCCCAAGAGAAAATAATTCTCAACCAAGAACTGTATACCCTGCCAAGTTAGTTTTTGTGTACAAAGGCAACTGGAAGACATTCTCAAATACCAAAGAGTTCAGAAAGGGTATCAACCAAGAATTTTCCCTGAAAATTTTGCTGAATGCCTTACTGTAGTTGACCAAAAAATTAGAGTAGGGAGATAGCTGCATGGAAGATTTTTTGAGACAGGGTCTCACTTTGTGGTTCAGGCTGGCCCTGAGCTCAGCCTCCAACTCACATCACAGCAATCCTCCTGCCTCTGCCTCCCGAGTGCTGGGATTATGAGCGTGGTGTAAGCCACCAAGCTCGGCACTGTGGTATGTAGTACTACTGGTTGCTGCTGGGGTGAGTCTCCACACCCAGTATTGTATGTGGTTACTGGGGATCGAACCCGGGTCCTTGCGCTTGCAAGACCGGCACCGGAACCGCTGAGCTATATCCCCGGCCCCAAGATTTGATGGTTCCAACTAGTGAAGAACATGAAGTCTGAAACTGTTACATATATGATAATAAACCTAAATACAAAATTGATTTATAAACTGGATTTAAAATGTTTAGTTTATGTGGTTTTAAACTGTCCAAGTGTATACCAAATAGTCAGCGTAAATACAGTTTTATTTTTTCCATGTAATTTTATAAAGATGAATGTTATTACATCAAATGTATATCACATAAGAGTGTCTTGTCAAAATGGGCAGGATAAATGCAGAAAGGGTATTCTAAAAGTTAATTTGATGAAATTGCAAAACAGTGCACTTTTCATTCCTTTTTAAAACAATGACAATCTCATACTGTTAATATTAATACTATAAGGAGAAAATTTCCAAAGCATTGCTTGGAGAAGGAAAAATATGTTTGAAATACTTCTTAAAGGTTAAAAGGGGGGGAGGGACTAAGTTCAAATGGCACTGTGCCTACCTTGGAAGGATAAGGGCCCAAGTTCAATCCCCAATATTACAAAAAGAAAAAAGAAAAAAGAAATACTCCTTGGGGAAAACAGTAGTCACTATATCAAATAGATGGTAGTTCATACAAGTTAATTTGTCCTTAAGTTGTGGACAAAAATAGGTTATGTACATTCCAAGTTTCTGGAATGGAAAACCAGTAAAAACCCAAGAAGCAGCAGTAAAAGAAAAATACCAAAAAATTGCATAAAAGCAACTGACAGAGAAAAAGCTGAATTATACCGATAAAATGGGTTAGTCCCCAATTAACAAGATCCAAACTGATTTTGAAAAACCTTTCATTTGAGATACTCATATTTATATGAAACAAAGACTAAATGTATTTAAAAGTGATAAAACTCTTTAGGTCATAAAAGTGGAGAGTAACAGTGTTTTTAGGCAGAAACGAGCACGTTAGAAGAAATTTCATGTTAAAGAGATTATGTGGCACTCACATGCAAGGTTTTTCTCCAATATCTTCACATGAGTGGGAATTTTACTCTTTTGTTTCTTTGTTTTTTGTTTGTTTTGTTTTGTTTTTTTAGGACAGGGTCTCCTTTTTGTAGTTCAGCCTGGTCCTGAACTCACTATTTAGCACAGGCTAGCCTCAAACTCACGGTGATCCTCCTGCCTCTGCCTCTTGAGTGCTGGGATTACAGGTGTGAGCAACAATGCCCGGCATATTTTTTTTTCTTACAGTACCAGAGATCGAACTCAGGACCTTGTGCTTGCGGAGTAGACGTTGGCTGGTACCACTGAGCTACATATATTTTTAAACATTCAAAATCAGTAATTTTATACACTGTAAAAAGTCACTGAATATTCTCTCCAAAAAAACACATGTAGCATAACAGAAAAAAGAAAAGAAAAGAAGGAAAGGAATTTCTCCATGGATTCCCATTTTCCATTGATCAGCGCATTACGTCCTCTCCACGTGGATTTTAACTATACCTCTGGTTGTCCACATGTGGGTCTGGGCACTGACTGCAGCACGGGAAACAGCGCACAAATAGCGCCCCACAGTGGCGTCAAGACGAGAAAGCCAAAGACAGGAAGCAAGAAGCTTGCTGATGGCAGCGGTGAAGGCCTGAAAGGCCAGGCTGGCATTAGAGCTTGCAAGGGGCTACACTGAGAGGAGTGCTGGGACCTAGGACGCACAGAAGAGGGGTCTAAAATAATTTCTCAAATTTCCCAAATGAGGCCAGTCGGAGTCTCCTGAGAGCTCCTCCAAACTTTGAAATTCCACTCAACTCTCAACACTCTTCACTTTCTAGCTCAACTTACATTACCCTGTCCTGGCTCTGGAATGAGCAGTTTCTCCTGAGAGCCCTTGCTCATTGCAGAAAGGAATAGTTTTCAGAAAAAACTGGGTATCAGCAGTCCTCACTGCTATGGGGGTTTGCGGTTCTGGACTTTTCAGTGGCCAAAGTTGGGAAATAAAATTTTTTTAAATGATGATTTTATACTGATTATTTTCAATTCTAATCTGTCTGCAGGGTTTACACTCTACTTCTTTAATATTATTTCACTTTCTCTTCTGCTAAAAACCTTCATTCTGGGTTGAGGATGTAGCTGAGTGGGAAGTACTTGCCTAGCATGCTCAAGGACCTGGGTACCCTTCCCACAACTGTAAAATAAAGGGGACGGGGCTTTGCTTTAGCAACACTCATCGTCACTTTACCTTTTTTTCAGTATACCAAATATTGAAAATAACAGTACCATGATTACTGACAATAAAACTACCGAATCTCAGGGCATGGTGGTATATGCCAGTATCCCAGCATTATGGAGGCAAAAGCAGAAGGATCACTTCAAATTCATGGCCAACTTGAACTGCATAGCAAGACCTGGTATCAAAATCAGATAGTCAAAGCCAGGGATTTAGCTCAGTGGTTTCTGGCGCCTGCCTTGCAAGCACAAGGTCCCAGGTTTGATCCCTGGTAACCACATACCACAGTGCTGAGTGTGGTGGCTCACGCTTGTAATCCCAGCACTTGGGAGGCAGAGGCAGAAGGATTGCTGTGAGCTCAAGGCTTGCCTGAGCTACACTGTGAACTCAGGGCCAGCCCGAACTACAAAGCAAGATCCTGTCTCCAAAAAAAAAAAAAAAAAAAAAAGAAGTATGTCATCAACAGTAATAACAATGGCTCCAAACCTGGTTTGTCATGCTTGCAATAATAATAATAATAAAATCATCAGGTGTGGTGGAGTATATTTACAATTCCAGCACTAAGGAGGCTGAGGCAGGAAGGTCACCACAAGTTTGAGGCCAGCCTGGGCTACATATGGAATTCAAGGCCAGTCTGAACTATGTAATAAGACCTTGTCTCAAACAAACAGAAAATAAAGACTCTAACATGCAAAGTAGAAAATAATATTTTCCATTAATTGCTACATCTACAATTCAGTGCTATTTATGGATTAATGCTAATTTTACTTTATTTTCATCGTAATTAATGAATTTGTTTTTATTTAATATATAAAAGTGGTAAGAAAAAATGTATTATCTAAAACTCTTTGAATTGGGAGTGACAAACACAATCTAATTAAATTTAATAAAAAGGAGATTTAAAGATCACATAACCAAAAACTCTAGAGCAATGTTTCTTAGCTAAGGCAGATTTTATACCTCCCTAAGGAAATGTGTGATGTTTTTGAATGTCACAATTATGAGTCAACTACTGGCATCTAGTGAGAAGAGCCCAGATATGCTTCTAAATGGTCCAAACTCAGAAAACCCACCAGCAGCAGGTAATGATCCAGCTGAAAATGTCCACGGTGCCAAAGATAAGAAACCTTACACTAAGACAACATCAGCCCATGCTTAGATAGGAGATATTTCTCATTTATGTCATGCTTCCTGTTGTGTTCAAGTTGGGCTCCCTCTACATCGCGGCAAAGACAGTACAGGCCAGGTTACTAGGCAGGTCACACTGTTGTGGTCTTTACAATCTCAAGAGGATCTGGTTAGCCATCTCAATCTTTGAAAAATGACTATGGCTCTGTTAGGATCAGGCAACTGGCAATGGGATAATGGCTACCACAGAATGGGGTGCTCTCATCGGGCAGCGTGGCAACTGAGTATGAACACTAAGGGTCTGACAGTACTAAGAGGTAGGAGAAAGGCACAGTGAGAAGCCTGCACTGTGTGACCTAGAGAATGACTACAGATACTTAAGTTTTCTGTCAGCTTACTTCCACGCAGTAGGTGAATGTTGGCTGAGACGATCTGGACCCTGACACAGCTGCAAAGACTGTACAGCTGGATTCACTCAGGTGTATTTATTTGTGCACAGTACACGATTCCACATCGTGACTTGGTGGCCCGGCACTCACACTTACTCTTCCACATCTATACTTTCAAAAATGGCCAGTTTCCCAAAGGAGATTAACAGATCATTCATCCTTCTTCACACTTGTTTAGCTCTTGGATCCAGCTCCAAGATCTGTCAATCATATTCTCTTATTCACAATGAAAGAAGCTTCTTAGTATTTAAGCACCCTATGCCTTGATCGTAAATTTACCACCCCCACATATATCCAAAAAACAAGGCAAAGGGAAAGGAGAAGATCAGGAATATACTTACACAGGAAAATCAGTAAGTGAAGAACCATCAATACATATAATATTTTGCTAGACAGAATGCCATTATTTCTTAAACTCTTTAATGAAATTAAAAGGGAAGAATACTACTTCCAAATTCACTTCTAGAAACAAACGTTACCCTGATACCCAAATCAGAGAAGAATCCAACCAAAGAACAGAACTACAGATCGATTTCCCAAATGAACATAGATGCAAAAAGTCCTCAATAAGGTACTGGGAAACAATGCAGTAAGTCACCAGGGAGATCAGACACCCTGAGTGAGGTTGACTCACCCCCAGGATGCAAGGATGGTTCAACATACATAAATCAATAATGTAATACACTACATTAAAAGACTCAAGGATAACAACTATATGATCACCTCAATAGATGCAGAAAAAGTTTGACATAATCTAACACTGACTCATGATTAAAACCCTACAGGAACTTGGAATAGATGGTCATTATTACAACCTGATAATAGCTATTTATGAAAAACTAACAGCCAGCATCATACTAAATGGTCAAAAACTGAAACCTTTCACATTAAGAGCAGCAACAAGACAAGGATGTTCACCCTCACCATCCTGTTCAGTATAGTTACCTACAGCAATTAGAAAAGAGAAAGAAATTAAAGGAATAGAGGAGGAAAAAGTTAAACTGTCACTATTTGCTGATGACATGATCTCTGTACAGAAGATCCCAAAAATTCAGCTAAAAGATTACTAGACCTAATTGCCAGATTCAATAGAGTAGCTGTAGCAGGTCAACACACAGAAATCACCACGAACAGACTCACTAGAGAGAAATTGGAGAAACAATTCCTTTTATAACAGCATCCAAAAAGTGAAATATCTAGGAATCACTCTAACAAAGGAGGTCAAAGACCTCTACTTTGAAAACAATAGCGTGTGAAAAAGGAGATAGAAGAAGATACCAGAAAATGGAAAGATGGCTCTTGTTCCTTGGTAGGAAGAATCAATATTGTCAAATGGTCATACTCTCAAAACTGCTATATAGATTCAATGGAATCCTGGTTGAAATCCCAGGAGAATATTTCACAGAACTAGAGAAAATAGGGCAGGAATTTAGTAAAATGGTTCCAGTGCCAGCCTCACAAGTGCAAGGTCCTAAATTCAATTCTTGTTAGAAGAAGAAAAAAAATCTTCAGGTAGAACTACAGAAAATAATCCAAAAATTTACTGGGAATCAGAAGAGACCTAAAATAGCAAAAGCAATTTGAGGCAATAAAGATATGGCAGGGGAGTATCACAATCTCCAACTTAAAACTATATTACAAAGCCATTGTGATAAAAAAAACAGCATGGTACTGGCAAAGAAACAGACCCAAGGATCAATGGAACAGACTCCGGACATACTAAGCCACCTCATCTTTTTTTTTGTTTTGTTTTGTTTTTTTGAGACAGGGTCTCACTTTGTAGTTCAGGCTGGCCCTGAGCTCAGCCTCAAACTCACATCACAGCAATCCTCCTGCCTCTGCCTCCCGTGTGCTGGGATTACAGGCGTGAGCCACCACACCTGGCACTGTGGTATGTGGTGATTGCTGCTGGGCGTGAGTCTCCATGATCGGTATTATATGTGGTTACTGAGGATGAACCTGGGGCCCCAAAGCCACCTCATCTTTCACAGAGGAGCCAAACATTTTCAATGGGGGAAAGAGAGCCTTTTATTTATTTATTTATTTGAGACATGGTCTCACTATGTAATTCAGGCTGGCCTTGAATTCATGGCAATCTTCCTGCCTCTAATTAACTAATTATTTAATTACAAGATGCCAGAAAGATAACAAAAGTTTGTTATGTGCTCACCAAGAACTGAAGACCAGGGGCTCCCACAAAGATTTTTGGCTCCAATTGTTATTTCTTCCATAGGTACTATGGAACAACTAACAGCAGAGAACTCAACCCATGATGTTTTTTTGTGAGGAGGCTGATGCCAGCGCCACATGTTCGGCCCCTGATCCTGGGCATGCAATGTAAGTGCTCTATCTCTGAGCCACATCCCCAGTCCACTCCCCCCTTTTTTTGAGACAGGATCTCACTTTGTAGTTCAGGCTGGCCCTGAGCTCATTATGTAGCCCAGGCGAGCCTTGAACGCACAGCAATCTTCCTGTCTCTGTCTCCTGAGTGCTGGGATTACAGGTGTAAGCCACCATGCCCAGTACTGTCATGTGTGGTATTGATTGCTGATGAGCGTAAGTCACCACGCCCGGCATTGTTGTATATGGTTACTAGAGATTGAACTCCGGACCTTGTGCTTGCAAGGCAGGGGCTGGAACCACTGAGCTAAATCCTTGGCCCTCAGCGCCTTTTAAAATCCCTGATTCCACCCATGAGGGCTCCATCCTCATGACTTACTACTTCCTAAATGTTTCCATTTCCAAGAACCATCTCAATGGGGGTTAGGATTCAACAAGAATTCTAAGCAGACACAGTCTACTCAAATTCTGGTACCAATATCAATGTTAGTTACCTACTTCATAACAATGGTCCAAAATTTATAAGCTTAAAACACAAAATTTAAAATGTGTTGTCTGACATGGTTTCAGACAGTCATCTGGCGTAGTTGGCTGAATCCGGATGTCAGTCAGCCTCAGCAACCAGGTGAAAGTACAGAACTGGAAAAACTGCTTCTAAGAAGTCATAGCGACACAGAGGAAACCTGCCAGATATCCAAAACATGAGTTCATGTTCTCTCAAAGCTCAAGAATGAATTCTAGGAACAATGGAGGTCAAGAGTTGGAAAAAAAGTGTTTTGAAAGAAAGACAGTTCCTGTCTAAGAGAGAGACGAAGGAGATTGGAAAGTCTTTTTCCTGGGACTATTTCCCAGAAGGTTTTTATAAAGCAAAGCCACAAGATGAGGCAGGTTCAAGGTGGGACAAAACTAATAGTCAATTAAGAAGATTACAAGGATAGTCACTTAGGTAGTATTGGTCCGGGAAACAGGTGGGACAAAACTATGATCAATGAATAAAATTACAAGAACAGTTGATAAATAGAGAAGCAAGTCACGTAGTAAACATCTCAGTAACAGATACGTCAGAAACTTTTCCTGGAAAGGATGGGTTAAGTGTCTTGGTCCCCCACCACAGTGACTGACACCTATTGAGGACATCCATCCCTACTCTTCATCCTGAGGGGAAGTATGGGGTGTTGTAGCTGTGCTAAATCCCCAGCCCACATTATATTGTTCTACTGACCACACAGTCCTGGGACAATACGGAAGTATGAATGCATAAGGGCACAAATACCAGGATGTCGCAGGGGCCATCATGAAGGCCAGGTTATATTGACAGCCTGGTAACTCCAGGCAGAGGCTCATTTTGTCCCAGGTTAGGAAACTGTAATGTCCTCCAAACAAGGGTTGCCACAGTCAACTATAGTTACCAAGATTAGTAGCCTCATATTGCACCCTTTCTTCTGTAAAACACTCTTATCTCGCAAAGCTGTTTCCTCTGGCTGCTTTATTTTGCCAATAGTTAAGTCCACTTTCCCCGGTAGCCTGCTTTCTGCCTGAACTCCAACGTGTAACACCTGGCGAGGGTGACCTTGCTGCTCCCTCCTCTCCTCCATAAATCTTCCACTAGAATTAACCACATTCCCCAACTTCAAAAGTAACCTCCTGTAACCTTGGTAACTAACTAAGCCCTGATAAGTCCACTTGCAGATGTGTGCGTGAAATGTGTGGTCTCAAACCAACTGTCACACCTTCCTGTAATGTATAAAAGTGGCTGAAAAACTGAAAAGTGCAGTCAGTCAATCTATGAGGAACTCATTCCCCTCATGGCTGATCCTTTGCTAGCAAATAAAAGTTCTTGTTTGTCCCAAGTTCCTTTCAGATTGTCTTTGCCACTACAATTTAATACACTCAGATGTGAAGGAAATAAGTGGGTATGCAAGGGGGACTGGACTTCATTCGTATTGATATAGCGTGTATGATCTATGGACCTCTGAATAATATGTGAAATATTGTAACTCTCGCTTGACCTGCTAGACGGCAGATGCATCGAGTTCCTGTTCTTTAAAACTGAATGAATTCTTGGAAAAGAGGTAAAGAATAGGAATAATTTACTGAAAGAAAGATAGCTTCTATCTAAGAGAGACACAGGGGCTTGTCTCCTACTCCACTTCTCAAAAGCGTTTTACTTGAACTGGGGAATATCTTCTGTTAACTGGCAGGACTAAAAAGCAAAAGAGCAGGGTCCCTTTTCCCTTTTCCTCTTTTTTATGGTTCTACCCTTCTTCAGATAACACAAGAATTTCTATTTCCAGAAATGCTGTATAAAAAATGAGGCTATATAGGGCCGGGGAGTTAGCTCAGTGGTTCCGGCGCCTGTCTTGCAAGCACAAGGACCCGGATTCGATCCCCGGTAACCACATAACATACTGGGTGTGGAGACTCACGCCCAGCAGCAACCAGCACCACATACCACAGTGCCGGGCGTGGTGGCTCACGCCTGTAATCCCAGCACTCGGGAGGCAGAGGCAGGAGGATTGCTGTGATGTGAGTTGGAGGCTGAGCTCAGGGCCATCCTGAACTACAAAGCGAGACCCTGTCTCAAAAAAAATCCTAAAAACAATAAAATAAAATAAAAACGAGGCTATACAAATATGCTGAGATTGATGGAACTTTCTGATTAACCTGTATTAGAAAAAAAATTAATGTAATATGACCCTGGTGCTATATTGTCCACCTCTTATATAGCCCCTTACCCAAGCCCATGCTCCTTGTGCCTAAATGTAACCTCAGCACCTCGTATCTGCATCCACACCATCTTTCCTGGTTTATTTAAGGGACCCCGGCTGTTGCTCAGGGTTGACCGCTTTGGAAGGAATTCCAGGTCAGTTTCAGCCAGCAATAAAGATTTTGCCTCCAAAACTCCTGAGTGTGTCTTCCATTCTCCCTGGACTGGTTTGATTTATTTTCTGCTGTTTCATACAAAGCAAAGCCACAAGGTGAGGAGGGAATAAGGTGGGACAAATAACTACAGCTGACTAATAACATTACAAGTAAAGTCCTTTAGGAATACTGATCCAATGGGAAATCAAGAGATGGGACAAAACTATGATCAACTGACAAAATTACAAATATAGATGCTTACGTATATTGTTTAAACACAGATCAAATGGGGAAGAAGGTCACATAGCAAGCGGACAAGGATTTCCCTGAAAAAATGGCCAGGGAAGTCTTGGTTCCCTACGAGGTTCATACCTATTTAGAATGTCCATTCACTGCTGCTCATCCCTAGAAGTATCCTGACCTGCAGTGAACGAGCCTCAGATCTCAACTGTCTTCTGAGGCCCCAGCCCAGTCTGCCTTCCAATACATTTAAATTGGCTTAGCTATCTACAGTAATATCTCTTTTATGGATGGGCATTGTTCAGATAGCTTTTCAACAAACTTCTGCATCTCATTCGCCTAAAAAGACAATACAGTTACTTCTACGTGCAAAAGAGACTAGAAAAAGACTACTTGGCATTTTCAGCCTCACTGATGGCAAAGAAGGCAGGAAAATATGAAATTCTGTATGATTTTTGCTTAGAAAAGCAATATATAAAGAGCTCAAAAAAAAATCAGCCCATCCAAATTTAAAGACCCAATTAAAAAATGGGCATCTGAAATGAACAGATATTTTTCAGAGGAAGAAGTAAAAGCAGCTAAGAAGCATATGAAGAAATGCTCAACATCATTAGTCATTCAAGAGATGCAGATAAAAACAACACTGAGATTTCACCTCACTCCACAAAGAATGGCTGCCATGTCAGAATTGGCCTGCAACAAATGTTAGCAAGGTTGTGAAGAAGGAACCCTTCTCCACTGTTGGTGGGACTGTAGACTCATACAACCCCTGTGGAGATCAGTTTGGAGATTCCTCAGAAAGCTAGGATTGGAGGTCCCATTTGACCCAGCCATCGCTCTGCTAGTTATATACACAAAAGAATTAGAAGACTCATAGCACAGTGACATATGTACACCCATGTTTATAGCAGCCCAATTTGTGATTGCTACATCTTGGAAACAACCCAAATGT
>PVIR01013106.1:0-35739 GCA_004026965.1 Petromus typicus | reverse complement strand
TTCAGTCTTGAGCCACAGAAGGATATTATTCTACTGTCAGTATTTTTTTTTGTTTCTTTATAAAACAAGTATACTGAATATTTGTTACCTGTTCCAAAACCCAGTCTCTCCTTTTACCATCTTAACATTATTTATATTAGTAGAGTGGTCTCCACTTTTCCCCCACAGAATTCAAATACTTGAGGTAACCGGATGACATATCCAGTTTGATGAGTGAGACCTAACAGGGCTGAGCAAAGCAGGAACTCTGCCTGACCTCATCACGGTGATTGACTTAAAGTTAGTGTAGTCTGAAAACTAAAGAGACTGTTTCCTGTGTAAGCACATTTAGTATCCCACATGGATGAACAAAAATATCAATGGAGATGAGTACTTGCTGATGAACTAAAGCTTTGGAAAAGTAGCTTTCCAGCTATGTGATATAGTTCTAAAGAGAAGCTTTGTATTTCCATTCTTGGCCATGCTTCAATGACTGGTACAGACTAGCTCTTCCACTGCAAACAACTATAGAATTGTACAGAATAAGGAATAGAGAACTATTTCCAGATAACACGCAAAGAGCAAGACAAAAGGCATGCCAGAGTTAAACTGCTAAAGGCAGATAATGAACAACATTACAAGAAACAAGAAAAAATGACACACTGTACACAAAAGAAAGAATCCAAATAGTAACTGACTTCTTGTCAGAAATGGAGGCCAGAGAGAATGAAATAATATCGTGAGAGAACTATGGGGTAGCAGGGGCTGCCAACCCTGAATTCTACATCTAAATAAAGTAGCTTTACAAAGCAAACATGAACTAAAGATACCTCAGATAAAGGGGACCTGAAAAACTTCCACTGAAGATACACACTACAGGAAATGCTAACTAGACTCTTCAGGCAGAAACAGAATGACTGTAGAAGGGAACCTGTATCCTCAGGTTCCTGAGAAAAATCTCAGACAGTGCAAGTATAATTCCTGATAATGTATGCAATCATAATTTAAACCTAAAATGTACCAATAAACTTAATGAGTAAAAAACCTATAAATATCTGATTAAATACAAAAAGCCTCTTCTTGATTTTTTAATGTCTTTATTAACCAAATAATTGTTTAAGGGACAAATAATAACATTGATTTAATGGTTTATAATATATGCAACTGTAATTATATATTTAACAGCTATAGATAACACTACCTTGACAGTCTATAATGTATACAGGTGTAATAATATATTTATCTGTTAAAATATACATTTCAGGATATATCTAGACTTACAAGTTTGTAATATTTCTATATTACAAGTGTATGGAAAAATATGCTCAACAGCTTTAGCCATTAGAGAAATGAAAATCAAAAATATATTGAGACCTCATCTCATTCCAGTCTGAAGGACTATTGTCAAGAATACAAAAAGCCACATAATATACAGGGTTAGCTGCATACCCATGTTTATTGCAGAATTCCCATCAATGAATAAATGGATGAAGGCTGTGCTGTCCATACACACTGAAGTATCATTCAGTCAGAAGAACAAAATTATGTCGTTTGCAGGAAAATTGGTGAAAGACAAAATCATTTTGTTAAATGAAATGATCCAGACTAACACAGAAAAGTATCACAGTTTTCCTAATAAAAAAGATAAAATAAAATTGGGATTAGAAAGATGAAATAAAAAGTAGGAGGGAGACTATTATTAGACCAAAGGAATAAAATGAAGAGGAGAATGGAGTTGGGTATATGGGTTGATAGTGGAGGGATGGATGTAGTCAAAATAAGTTATACTCATGGATTAGAAATACTTCAATTAAAGCAAGTATTTTATAAAATTAATGTGTACAAATAAAGTGCACTTGTAAATTGTAAAAAGCAAAAATTAAACATATAGGGAGTGGAAGAAAAAAACTGATGTAAAATCAATGAAAAAAGCAAAAGATGAAATGTTTGCTCTTTGGAAAATGTAATTAAGTTGGGAAAACTTGCTAAGTTGATATTATGGTTTATATCTAGATGTCTCCAATAGCTTCATGAATTCAGAAGCAGGGCTGTAGAACAATAATTAGATTATGCAACATTATAGTTTACTTGCTGTTCGGATGTAAGATTCAGTAAGAAGTTGGGGACACTGTGGGTATGACCTAGAAGGGTTGGTCTCCCTCCCAGGTCCTCGCTTGACTCTCTGCTTCCTACCGCCATGCCCTGAGCAGCTCTCCTCCACAGAGCCCCGCTGCCTTCTGTCCTCCCTTGGGACTAGCAATTATGGACTGAAATGTGAGCCAAAATTAGCCTCTCAATTTTTAAATTCCAGTGTTAGATACTATGTCTCAGGAACAAGAAAGTGACCACAAAAGCTGACCAAGCACTATAGAAGATAACAAATGATCAGTACCAGAACTGAAAAAGGAAAATCATTACATATCTTAATGTTAAAAATTAAACAAAATATTAGAAACCACTTTGCGTTAATAGATTGAAAACAGGTGAAATAACTCCCTGAAAGATATAAATTCCTAAAAATTAACAGAAGAAAAATTGAAAAGCCAAATAGCTTCTGACCTATTAAAAAATTAAATTCCCAATTAAAATCTTAGTGTCCACAGGTATTTACCTCATATAGACCCAAGATCTATGAAACACTTAAACACTCATGTGTATGTTTGTACAAACACATCCCCCTGTGTGGGATCCCTGACCACCAAACACTCAGGAGATCCTTTAAGATCCCCCCTGAAGCAGTCCTTGATCACTCAGGCCATGGGGGTGCTTTCTGCCACTCATACATGTTACACTCACCTCCTTACTACTTTATGACTTCTCTTTTAAGAAGGATCATCTGTCCTAATGAGCCAGGACTTCTCTTTGTGTGAGTCTTCCTCTGAGCCTATAAGGAGATATTTTAAAAGTACTTAGTGGTTACATAAAAGATGGAGAATTTTGCCATATTCATCAGCCAGAAAGCTGGAGAATACATTCTTCTATAGGCAATGAATTTTCTGAGGCTGGTTCTGATTTAAAAAAAAAAAAAAAAAGAGTGATTGTTGTAATGGTCAGTTGAAGAGAGCATGTATTAGAGACCTTCCACTCATCACCAAGGCTAAGTGGGAATGCTTTGCCTCTCAAAATTAAAGCCCTGTGCATGGCCTGTGATAATGGAAAGAACAGGAACACTATTACATTTTGTGGGACACTGAATTGCTGCTGTCATATCTGTGACAGTGACAGTGACACTCAGGAGGGGGAATTGTGGGTCAAGGTCAAGGTGAAGTCCAGACAGAAATGTGTCCCTGCCTTGGATTCCATTCCACTCTAATGGCAGTTAAATTTCAGCATAAGTTTTAAACATCATCTTCAAAATTCACGCTAAAAATTTCACTGCTGTTCAGAAGTAATTAGGCCATGAGGATTCAACCCCAACCCTTGTGAATAGATTAATGTTATTATTGAAATAGCTGATTAGTTATTATCATGGACATTAATTTTTGTTATAAGATCAAGCTCCCTCTTGATTCTGTTTTTTCATCTCTCTGCTTCTCCGACCATGTGTGGTCGTCCACTGTTCTAAGGTAGCACAAAGGCTCTCTCACCAGATGCTGGTCCCATTCTCCATACAGCCTGGAAGAAGTAAAATTCTTTCCTTTATAAATGATTCAATCCGTGGTATTTTGTTACAACAGTAGAAAGTCCATGTAGACATTTTCTCTGTCTTCAGGATTACCCCTCTCCTGTAACCTTGATGATCCACAGTATAGTCTGGATCAGGAGCGTCCCCAGAGGACCATGTAAAAAGGTTTGGTTCCAGATTCCAAGGATAACCAGATGGTAAAAGGAAGCTAAGTCACAGAGGATGCACCCATGAAAGGGATACTGGGACCTTGACCCCTTCCTGTCTCTTTTCTTTGCTTCCTTGCCACCATGAAGTGAAAATCCTCCTCCACCTTGAACTCACTATGATGTCTGTGCTGCCACAGGCCCAAAAGAACAAAGCTAAGTCCAAGTGATCAGACTTAAACCTCTGAAGCCAGGGGAAAAATAAACCTTTCATTTTTAAGATTATTATCTCAGGTAATTGGTTATAATGGTAGAACACTCACTAAAACAGGGTATGAAATGACTCTCTGTTGAGAGTTCCTCTCTGACTTTTCTAAAGAGGAATGAGGACTCTTGGTTTCAGGAAATAGGAAACCAAGAACATAGTCCTCAAAGAACAAGAACAAGAGAACAGGAAAAGGGTGAAGAATCCTGGAGAATCCTGAAGAAAGTCTCAGACAGGCTTGTCACTATGTACGACCAGAAACCTCATCCATGCTTCTGCATGCATGGGGGGTGGGGGTTGGTGTTGAACAATGTAACTAGAGCAGGACACCCAGCTTAAGAGATGTGGAAAAACCCCCTTCTCTCAGAAAAACAAGGTCAGATTCTTTGAATTTGTAAGTACTTCCTTTCTCATTTCTCAGCATGAAGAAAGTTCTTATAGATCTCAAAAATAGTACTATTATCATCTCATTAGCATTTATATGCACTGTCCTGTGTCCACCGTCTCTGAAGGGAATGGTCTTAAAGCACGGTGCTTTTATCAGCTTGCTACTATCTGAAAAATAACATGAAATATAGGAACTCCAGAGCTGAGACTGTCATCCTAAGACAGGACATGGGAAGTCAGAAAGTTCTCATATCACATCTTCTAGAAGATACGAAACTCAGTAGGTAAGACTTGCTTGGTTATGTCATAAACTGGAACAAACTCAGAAGAAAAGCAAGAAGAGTCACTGAAACTCCTCTTAACACACACTGGAAACAAATGAGGGTCAAGTGCAAGTGATGCTCATATGAATTTATTTTTAGGACCTCTCATCTCAACAATATTCTATTAGATCACAAAATAAGACAAGTAAAACATCTGTCCTTGTGGAGTGAAACATAGAGACCCAAAAGTCTTTCTGTCCTGTGGCCCCAATGTGTCACCAAACTGATGTGGCCCAACCAGTTGGAATGCCCCCAGCAACTCAGAACCCACAGCCTTTTAAGGACAGTGAGAGGTCCTTCCAGACAGCTTGCTTGAATGATGTCACTGAGCTTATTCCCACAAGCACCAAACTGTTTGTTATAAACAGATTTCACATGTGCTTAACTCTTCTAGGCCTTGTTTCTTAGCTAGAAAGTCAGTAGAAAGTATGTATGAGCAAAGTAGTGTGATATGACAGGACAGCAAGGCGTGAAGCTCTTTCCAGCCGAGCTTGGAACCAGAAAACTGCAGAATCACGTATTATTGTAAATGTGTAACAAAGGGTGTGTGTGTGTGGTGTGTGTGTGTGTGTGTGTGTGTGTGTGTGTGTGTGTGTGTGTGTGTATAGAAGGATATGCAGCTCTTAAGGGAGAACTCAGTAATTTTCCCATTAACCATGTTAAGCAAATTAATTTTTTTTAATTCAGTGATACAGATTTTGTCACCATCAATTAAGGGATCAACCCCTTCTGTTCTTTTCAGTTTCACTGTGGTTACAACTTTTCTTCTTTGAAATGTAATATGAATTTATTGCCCCTCTTCTGCACTAGTTCCCAGCCCTTGCTATACAGTGGATCTGTAGAAATTATCAATGCCTACTCATGTGCATTGGTCAGCTTTCCTGTTGCTAGGACATACTAGCCAACAGTCACAACTTAGGAGAGGAGAGGTTCCGTTGAACTTGGCTCCAAGGAAGTAACATCAATGGCAGAAACGTGTGGTAGAGCAAAGCTGCTTAGTTCATGACAAGGGGAGGCAGATGAGGGGA
This sequence comes from Petromus typicus, assembly GCA_004026965.1. Taxonomy (NCBI): domain Eukaryota; kingdom Metazoa; phylum Chordata; class Mammalia; order Rodentia; family Petromuridae; genus Petromus; species Petromus typicus. The sequence goes on along the minus strand of PVIR01013106.1, from coordinate 29,986 downwards.
ACAGTGTCAGAAGGAAAGGGGCGAGTCCACAAGGCCATGCCCATGTGACCCACCCACACATGCCCAGAAGTATGCTCTACCAACCTCTGAGGGCAGATTGCAAGGCCAGTCAAGTTGATCCTCCATCCTACCTGCCACAACCTACTTCCAAAAATCCCAATTTCACTAGTCTTAGAAGGCAACCTAAGCATCATGTCATTGTCACATTCCCTCACTGACTCTGATGTGCGGCAAAGCTTGAAAACAAGATCTCTTGTGTTCTGTTACTCCAAGTGCAGTCTGAGAGCCTGGAAGTCTGTTCAAAAATACAAATTCTCAGGCAAAATCTAGACCCACAGATTCATAATCTCCAACTTGGTAAAGTTCCCAGATGATTCATATGCACACTAAGTTTAAGAAGTTTTCTTCCACTTACCAGTAGACTGCGGTCCACTGTTATAGAAAGATGTTTTTCTTATTTTAACTTAATAGGCTTACAGTGGTGGCAAACCTACAGCACATATGTCATTGTATTTTTCTGTTAAGACAAAAGATGTTCATGTATGTGTTGTTTTTTCCAAAATAAAATCTCAGTATTCAGGTTTAATTGCAATGTTGCAAAAAATAAGTGAATTTTGGGTTGCAGTTGGGTACATGGGTCTCTCAAAGGTTTGTCATCATATGAAATACAATGATATTTTCCATTAAATACTAAAGTTCCTTAAAAGAAGTAACAGTCTAATCTAGTTTCTGTATTGCTTATCCAACTTGAACATGCAAAAGTGAGACTTGCATAGTTTATTAAAATGCAGATCCCCAGGCTCTGCCCTTTGGAGCATTTCCTTTGGTGAGTGCAAAAAAGATCCTACTCTCCATTTTTATAAGTCTCATTTGGAGACCCGATATGCATGATCTTTGCATCATATTTTGAAAAAAAATAAGGACAGTAGACAAAAAACACAAAAGGAGAATAGACTTTGATGCCCATTGGGAGAGAAAGAGCCCACAGAGTTCCAGAGAGCAGAAGTAAGGGAGCAGAAAAAAGTGGCATGTTGACCAAGCAAGACAGACCTCCAAAGGTTGTTGACAGAGAATGAAACTGTATAATATGTGGTACCATTCTTAGGAGAAAGTGTTCAATATCAAGTTCTAACTATATCAGACTTATCTGATCAGCTCCAAACTTCCCAACCAATAGCAGCATTCCTTACCATGGTGAAAGCCATCTCAGGAGAGAGAGAGAATATTTTTAGGCTTTGAACTGTTGCTTTCCATAGCTTCTAACAATTTTCTCCCTCCTTCTTGGGTGGATGGATTAAGAATGAGAAGAAACAGAAGAACTTAGTTTGAAAGAAGAACATTTAAAACACAAAATCTGGAAATGTACTTTGCCTTCTGGAAAAAATGTATAGAGAAAAAATGCATGTAGAATTTTAGCAAATCAAGTGATTTTGTTGATCACAACAGAAAGGGAGAGAAGCTTGTGAGTTTTAACAATTCCCTGTAACTCCTATGTATATGACTTTTCTTAACAAAGACATGCTTGAATTTAATGACCATTCATGGGATCATTATTGGATTAAACAAAAAACTACATTTACAACATTAAAATAGTCCATGGTATGTGAAACATATCCAGAAATTCTGTACTATATTCCTAACAAATTTTTGAAAGAACAGTTTTAGTTTCACAGTAAAATGGAGAAGAAAGCACAGAGATTTCCCATTGCTCCCTGTCTGGCTATGGGCAGTGTCTCCAGACCATCACAACTCCACCTGAGAGGTGCGTTTGTTATCACTGATGAGCCTACACTGCACATGGTCGACACTCACTGTCTAGCCTTCATTAGTGTCCAGTCTTCATGCTGTGCCTTTTATGGCTTTAGAAAGTGTATAATAACAAGTATCCACCTTTGGTGGAGTTAAAAAGAAAATTTACATGAAGCCATTGCTTTGGAGTAAGTTCTCACACTTTAATACCAACAGGCTGCACTAAAAACTAAGTTCCAATTTACCAGGATGAAACTAAACTACTTCTCTGATCTTTGAGAAATCAGGAATAGAAAGACAATTTTCTAATTTCCCCCAAACACCAGTTTCAGTTGGCATAATGAAGTTCTCCTTGCCTTAATCTTTACACAAAACAAAGTAACCTGACTTTAACTAAGAAGTTATTTTTCTATTGTTCTGTCTCCCTATTCTCATCGTATAGGGGAATTCACTTTAAAATGACCAGCCTACTTTTGCTTTTAGTTTCTACCTTCTGTGGCCCTTTTTTAACCACTTAGCCAGGCATGGTGGCAACTTCTTGTAATCCCAGGACTCTGCAAGGCTGAGGCCAGAAGATGGAAAGTTTGAGCCCCAACTGGGCAATTTAGTGACTCAGCGAAAATCTGTTTGAAAATCAAAAGCTTTCTAAAGGGAATAAGAGAGATGACTTGAGATACAGTGCAGTGAGGCCCTCGGTCAACTCTAGTAATAATAAATTAAAGCCAAATAAAATCACTCAACAGAATTTGGTGGGATATTGAACACTGGTAGAAATGGGAAGTGTAGCCTAGTAGAAGGAAGTGGATCTTGGTGGCACCACCTGTGGACTATGTCTGGTCCCTTCCTTGTCCTTGCTGGCTCTTCTGCTTGCTTTCTCTCCAGGTCCTTCCTGGGAGCCACAGGGTAGAAAATTTCCTCTCTGATGCCTTTCTACCAAGATGTTTCTGCTTCACACGAGATGAAAAGCAAAGAGGACTGACCCTTAGAAACCGTGAGCCACAATAAACTTTTCCTCCTTTTAATAAACTTTTCTCAGCTTTTTGGTTACAATAAAGGACAGCTAACACAATGACGAGCCAAATGACAATTTCCTAGAGAATACTGGAATAACTAAAGCAGTGAGATCCAGTCTCTACTCTCTGGCATTTGGAGGAACACTAGTATTTTTTCTCTAACAACAAGTGATTTGATTTCATACAATAAGGGCTTACTATGTAAAGATATAGACTGAAGTCTCATTGAATCCCTCATTGTCATTACCTTCACTTTATTATTAAGAAAAGGTGGGGGTGGTAGGGTGAGTAGGGCTATGGGAAAAAATGAGAATTAAGTTGTGTCTTATACTGGTACAAATCCCCATTATGGAATGCAATCATGATGTATGTATGTAGAGATTTAAAAATTTTAAAAAATTAAATTGAATTTAAAAAAAAGGTATAAGAAGTGGAAAAACAGGCACTTAAGTCTGTCTCTATATTCAAAGACCAGGATGCAATCACTCTACATTTATCTTTCATTGTATCAAAATATCTTTCATCACTATCAAAATAAACAAAGACAGCTTTTTAGAAGGTGACCCTTAGGGATGTGAAAACAAGACTTCAGGTTCTTGAAACAATTTTAGATGATAGAATCCAAGGTTCTTTTCCCAAGTTATAAACAAGAAGGTAGAAAGATATTTGGGGTTCATTTAAGAGTTCATGTGACCTCTCAATTCTGATCTACCTCTCCTCGTACGAATTGATATTTTTGTAGTGAACTGGTGTATCATACTGAGCTAGATGACAGTAACTTTCCATCTCGAGGCCCCCAAAGAGAGGGCTTGCTGAGCCTGTCTCACCTAAATTCAACGAAGCCTTGCCTTTTTCTCTGTCCTTACACAATATTCTTCTCTGTAGACAGAGAATCTATAGATTTTGTTCGACAGTTTCCTCTATGTAGGAGACACAGACTGATGGCTCATCTTAACTCTGATCCCGGCTATACAGACTTCACTCCCACATCCTCCCACGCCCCTCCTTAGTAACATCTCCTGGCTCTGTATTCTACTGCCTGTGCTCCGACATGCTGAAACATCTCCCTGTGTGGTACCCTGTGTTCCTACCTGCTCAGGTTGCCCTGATCTCTCCAACAAGACCAGGAGAGGACTTCCTCCCTTCACTCTTAGTCCTGTGTCCTGTACTTTTGGCTTTGGATTAGAGGCCCCCTTGCATTCGCTCTTCCCAGCAGGTGTTTTCAAACGTCTAGGGCTGCTATTTGGCAGAGATTTGCAGCCAGAGTAGGACAGATGATATCAACAGACTCTGGTAAACAGCCCAGCAGTTGTCTGGAGCATTTAAGGAAGTGGAATCCCAGCAGGTTCCTGATTTTCCTCCTTAATTAGCTTCCTTTATTCCCTTGGACATTTGTTACCTTAGCAGGATCCTACCCCATAAGCATTCCTTTGTCCTAGCTGCCTCCTAAGTGTTCAGTGCATACCAGAGGAATCGCCTTCACAGCTTCGGAGAGCAATGCAGGTGGCCTGACAGGTTCTGCTAAAGCTAAAGGGTGCTTGTGTCATACTTTGTGTCAGAAACAAGATTTTTAGCAAAATGGCATTAAGTACTCTAAGAACTTCTATAATTGTGCAATTATTCCTAGTAAGTCTCTGAGGATCAGGTCTATGGTTGTTTATTTTATACACGTTAAAGGACTCCCTGTCCAAGAATCTCAGATGTTCTGTAATGAAGAAGTCAAATCAAGTAAACTGTCAGCTAAAATATTAATTCCAGTTTTGAAAATCAGATTTAAGACAAATCCTGATCAAATGGATCCAATGTTAATTGTACAGATGAATGTTATAAACTTTACCATCACATTGAATTTAAAATTTCACATGATAAGAAAAACACACAGAATTGGTGATTCATGGGATCTCTTTATTTCTGTACCAATAGCTTTTCTCTCCTTTGAAATTTAATGGCTCCATGGATGTGATCACTACATCACTATTTCAAAGGGGAAAAAATGGAAAAGGTTAAGAGAAAAGAGAAGAGAAATCTTTTCCTTCTGCATTAGGAAACTTGAATCTATTTTTAGGGCTGAATTGTGCTTCCGGGTAAAACACTGTGAGCCAAATTGCTGTTGGATAATGTAACACAGAGTGCTCCTGCTGAGACATTAATCTCTGTTTTCTTCATGTGGGGTGAGACTAGAAATTCATTGTTCAATTATTTGTTCATTTATTCAACATGTACTGGGGATAAGCTGAACATATACTTTATTATTTAACCAGGGACCAATTAGAGAGTCACCTGGGTGCTTTATTAATCCCACCAAGACAACAGTCTTGTACTAGGACTATTGGTAAACAAAATAGGATGTATGAGTATTCTAGATACTGGGCAATTTATGCCTTGAACTACACCGCGGGGGCAGCAAATATCTACAGAAATGGAAAGAAAGGATGTTCTCTGAATTTCAGGTCTAAAACTAGTAACTATATCACCTTCTCTCAAAATATCAAAAGGTCTGGTGAGCTTATTTGTTTTGTGATGTAAAATAAAAATCCACCTTTGAGTCATTCAACCAGAGATTTTTCTGGCTTTTCAAATGTTCTCTGCCTAAATATGATCCAGTTTCTTCTCTACCTTTGTTTGAGAGCACGATGAATTTTAGAGAGACGGTTCTGCATGTAGGGGCATTGGTGAATGATGAATAGGCAACTGAAACCTAATTGGACACAAAAATTTTCTCCCCCCAAATAAGGAAAACCATTCACTGACCATCCAAGGGAATGGTACACAAGAGAGTGGAGATCTCACTTAAAATGTCTCTGTGTGTATTTTAATCAGTAAAATAGAGCAGAAAAACTGTCTTCTCACTTCTTTAAATTAGGAAATATACACAAGCAAAGTGTTTTCTCTTTACAACAGATTTTTGAATCATATACCAAATCTTCACACAAGAAGAACTGCACTGGAAGAAAGGGGAGTAGTTCTGTGATTCCAGTGGGACTAATCTCCAGTTTCCTTTTGGTTCCAACCCTCCAAATCCAGTACACCCCCTGAGATCATTCGTCTCATTCAGTCTCTCCATGCTTGGGTCTAAACAAATTACAGTTTCAGCGTCCACCCTTTTGAATATCAGATGTTCTCATGCCTTTCAAATGTCAGGCATAGATGTCCCAATGTCTGGCCATGAAGCCAAAGAATGACTGAAATCTCTATTTAGCTCTGAAAACACTCCACAGAATAAGAAAGAGGGCAGGAATTTCCCCAAGTGTCCTACAGTGAAATCATTTTTGGCTCTGTTCTGGTGATATGAATGATTGAATTCTGGGTGTGAATATGATTATGAACCCTGTGACCTTAGGCAATGCTAGGGCCTGATTTGCTCCCCACACTCTCAAAATTTGAATGCTGAAGTCCTAAGCTTCAGATAATCACATTGAAAAGTAAGACCTTTAAATGGTCACATTAACTCACTTATAAGATCTGAATCCATTTATAAGAAGAGAAGAGTTATACCCACATGAACTCACCCACAGAAGAAAGGCCACATGAGGACACAGGAAGGATGTGAACATCCTTAGGAGGAATCTAACTTTCTGACACCTTGATCTTGAACTTTATCCTCTAGAGCTGTGAGAAAATGGATCTCTGTTGTTTAGTTACCTGTCTTGTAGTACTTTGTCTTGGCAGCCCTTGCAAACAAACAAAGGCAATTACCCGTGGCATAAAGTATGCACTAATGAACTTAAATGGAAAACAAAAATTAGCTTTGTTTTGCAAATAAGGATACTGATGATACATAATTGCACTGCTAGGACAGAGCTAGTGTGAGGTTTCTTGTGTTTTATATCTTACGGAATTCACTGATGAATAGGGTCCCATGGTGCTGTATCCATTCTGAGATTTGGCCATTTCCTGTTGTACCTCAGAATTATATGTGTGAGTAAAAGTTTGTAAGGTTGTTACAGAAAAATAAACATACACATATATACACTCATCCACACATTTTCACACACTAAATCCCAGCCCCTTATATGCACAAAATATTTATTTCAATAAATATTAAAATATTGAGTGTATTGATTTTTAAATCCATAGCAGCCCCTTTAAACCTAGCTGGGAAGTTTCCTATAATTTTTTTTATTTCTATACAACTTTTGCTTTCCAGGGTACTAATAATTGCAGTTTTATTTGCCTTTTTCTATATATTTCTTACTGAAGTCTTTCTCCATCTATATCTCCTCTCATTATTTTTTATTCTATCAATTTCTCCCTCTGGAGTCATCTCCTGTAGCTTACCTACCCGTGCTCACTGGCTCAGTGGCTTGCTGTGCCCCCTAGGCAGCTGCTGGCCTGGAATCCCATAGTCTTCACACCGAGGATTCCCCGGGACTCTGTCTTACACAGAAATCTGTTTCCAGGCTGAATGTCTTGCTTTTAATTTATTTACTCTCTTATTGCTTTTAATATTTTTACTCTCTTACTGTGGTGGAGTATCTCTTCTAATGGCAAAAAAATGCTGAAAAGGGAGGTTGAAATTTTATATTCCTTGACACCTTGCACATCTGAAAAGCCTTCAGTCTACCACGTACTTAATTCATATGCTGAACAAGAATCAAATTCTAGGCTGAAAATACTTTTAATTTGGTATTTATACAAAATTTCTCTGTTGATTGTGACTTCTTTTAGCACGAAGAAATCCATACTCATTCCCTGCCCAGGTCTCCCCACATCTTCACTTGTACCTCAAAGCTAATAGAATTTTCTCCACCAGAGTTTTGTAATTTAACAAAGATGTGAATATCAAGGTCATCACATGGAGCCAACCATACTCAGAGAGGCTTCTTGAAGATGTTTTGATGAAGGATCTAGAAACCATGATGAAAGGAACCCTGGAACTTGGAAGCATGTAAGCAGTAGTAGATAGAGGACGCAACCGGTCTCCTTTAACTGCAGGGGTAGGGGAAACAAATATCAGTAGCAAACTCTGGTTGTAAATTGCAGCTGTGGCACAAGGATGCCCCACAGAACTCACAGGAGAAGTTCTCACTGCAGGACTACAAGTGACTGTCATAGCATGGGTCTCTCTGTCACTCATATCGCCTTCCCTTGTGGATACTTGGTGCTTACTGACTGTATACCACACTGGTCTCTGGTATGTCACATATTCTTTCCTATATTTTCACAGTGGAAATCTCCCTCTTCCTTCTTTTTTTTTTTTTTTTTTTTTTTTTTTTTTCTGACAAGAGAGTATATGTTAGACTTGCATGGAGAAAAGACACTAATTAATGAGAACTTAGCTCCTGCAACTTATTTGGTAGAAGGGAGATGGCCTTTCCTTCCATGATCAGCTCTCCATTGCAGGGACAAATCACCTGACATTTACAGCTCAGAGGAGGAAAAGTATATTTTGGCTCACAGTTTCAGAGGTTTGAGTTCATGGCTGCTGGCTGACTGAGAGACACAACATATGGCCAAGGGGCATGTGGAAGAAAGCTACTCACTTCACAGCCATCAGGAAGCAAAACCCAGGGGAAGAGCTTTAGACAGGAAGGGGTGGGGGGGACCCAATTCAGACCCCAAGGTCACATTCCCAGGACCACGTTTCTCCAGGTAGGCCCTATCTGCCAAGAGTCCATTTAGCTTTGAACTTGTGGATAAGATTAGTATCCTCACAATCCAGGAGTTTCCTCATCCAGACAAGCGGACAAGCAAGATTAACCATCATATTCCAGTTATCTAGCAGAAAGGAATGACAGCTCCAGGCCTCCTCCTCCAAGGCCCCAGGCAGGTGACAATTTGGTAAAAAGTTAATAGACAAGTAGATTTATAATTGGAAGGCTTCTAAGTTAATCTTTTTAAGCAGAATAATCTATGCAAAAAGCAGGTGATTTAAATACGCACTCCACACCGGCAAATATTACACATGGCACCCAGGGTAGGATAACATAGGTCCAGATGCAAGAACTGGTAGCTTTGACAGCAGTATGTTTGTGTGAGCTAGACACAGTTCCTTCTCTATGGAGACAAGAAAAGAAGATGCTGCCACAGATCTAGGGCTGTGGGCCTCCAGCACAGTGAGCAGAGCAGGGCTGAGTGCTGACCCCACTCATTCCTTGGTCAAATGCACAGATCTTACAACCACATACAGCAGCCACAGGTATTCATTTAGAGATTAAATATAATACATTCTTCAGATACAGAGCGTGACTAATGGGCCCCTGCAAAAGAAGGAGCTCTGTTGTCAGCATCCCAGAGCTAGATCCGAATAAAATAACAACAATGAATACTTGGAAGTTAAAAACACAGAAAAATGAGGGCTGGGAGATCCAGGTCAGTGATAGATTGCATGCCTAGCATGCACAGAGCCTTGGGTTTGATCTCCAATGCTGAAGAAAACATAGAGAAAGTAATAATAACTTAACAGACCGAAGAAAAATAGATGCTAAGCAAGCAACAGAGAAAGCTAAAACAACATCAGCATTAAAATCCAAATCCAAATGTTCCCCCACTTCAATCAGGCTAAGACACAACCTGTGCCCTTTCTCCAGTGTGCCCTTCACTCCGAAGCCAGTTTCCCTTACAGTCAGAGCAACACATCTGCTCATGTAATTGTAACAATAAAGCAGACCCAAAAGCTGCGTACACCGTGTCTCTCATATGTCCTAATCTGCTTCATCACATGTCCATACTCAGCTATCAGAGAGGCTGGAAAGCACAGCCTCTGCTGAGATGGCCCGCAGAGGAGACGACAGGTCCAAACTGGACCCCGCAGGCAGTCGAAGATAGCCTCTGGGGCAAAGTTAATGAGTTACAGTGGCCAGCACTTCCTCACTGGAGAATATAGTACATAATATTTAGTCAATACACGAATCCTGTATAAAGTCTACAGTCTTTTGTATACAACAAGTTAAAATTATATTACCTGCAGTGATTTCATTCAATAGGCCAAGCTGAAGCTTGCTTGGAAAGTGAAATTTATAATGTGTACAAGGACTTCTGCCCATTCAAATGCCCCTTTATATCATAATTGGATCTGTCCCCAGACTGGCCCAGAAGTTAGGGACAAACAGATTCAGCGGCTGATCCTACACTACCAGTGTTCAGGCCATCACAAGTTGCAAAGGCCCACTTTCATTTCCGATCAACCCCAAATGACTGCGAGTAGAGAATGCACCTGGACCTTCAACACAGCTCTCAGTGTATCTACAACCAAAGAGGAGATTAGCTACTTCAGATTATCTGTCCAAATAAACTTGCCACTCCTGAGAGAAAACATTTCCTGTCATTTGCTCCAGGGTAAGCAGCGTGTTTGATCAGCCACGAGAGTCCCGGTGGAAAGCAGGTGCAGTGTGGTTTCCTCTGAGCTCAAATCACCCACTGCAAGTGGGGCTGGTCATCCCGAGGCTGTGTGTCCAGCCCGTGTGATTAACTCAGGATAACTGACAGCCAGCCAGCAGGTCAGCTCACTGTCACCCAGCACAATTTACACTAATAAACCACTCTACTTCTTTTTGTCTTCGTCTTCTGGTCTTTAAAATGAAGGATGAGAAAGTATATCCCATTCATACGCTTGCTAAGAAAATCAAACAAGACACAATTTGCAAAATATTGTGCACCCAAAAGGAAAAAGACAAATACAGGTAGCCAGTTGTTAAGCTATTATGTCTGCTTAGAGGAGCCATCATCAGATAAGATGACATCTGATTTTATGTGTCCTCTTCTTTGCCACTCAAAATTGCTTTTTAAATTGTTATTTTTAATTGTGTTAAAATGCACAAAATTCGTCATGTTAAACCACTGTTACATGTATGGTATAGTACTGTTGAGCATATTCACTCTGTTGTGCAAACTGCAGAACTTTTTGACCTTATACAACTGAAATTCTACCCATTAAATAACTCTCCACCCCCTTCTTAACTGTCTTTGAAGTAATCCTTCCTCTCAAGCCTCCAGAGCTAAGCTGACGTGGTACACGAGCTGATGAGACCACGTGGCTTTTCTCCATCTGTCCATAATCTGCATGAAGACTGAGTCATGTCGGGCCAGGGATGTAGCTCAGTGGTGTGGGAAAGCACGCCCTTATTCTCAAGGGTCTCATGGTGGAGTTTGCAAGTGTGTAAGCTATCCAGCACAATTCAACCTGACAAATGGTGTAATGAAGGACTGTGTAAGGTGCAGCGATAGTCAAAGAAAGAAACCAGCAGTGTTTTGGCAGGTGGATGGTAGTAAAAACAAGAAGGTAAGGAAGGTGGTTGCATAAGGGTTTGTGAAGGAAAAGATTGTCAAGTTAAGGTTTTAAGGAGAAAATAAGAATTAATCATGAGATAACAATGAAAAAAGTTGAAATATTAATGGGTCAGTAGAATATGATGCAGTTTGATCAGTTGTTTAATACACCAAAGAAGTTTTAAATGCTGACAGTTTTAGGCAAGAATTTTAATAGAGCTGGGAGGACAGGGCAATGAAGGACCAATGAAGAATGATGCTGGTGGAGACCTTAGACATCCCATCCATGTAGAGAGGACACTTATATTTCCCTAACAGTGTAAATACTTAAGGATCAATCAATATTCAGCATAAAATGAAAAATTATGGGTAAAATTAGATGTTTTAAAATTGTGTTGAAGTTTTCTTCTTTTTCTGATGTATTTGTCTTTTATGACAGAGCTTAATAGTCAATAACTCTTTTTTTGTTGTATTTTCAGTTTTTATGTTTGATTGTTAAAGTCTGGGTTCTGTTTAACATTGCTAAAAAAAAGCCTACGGATTGCACAGGCCTCAGAGATATTTTTAAATTGAGCTTATTGATACATTTTAAGTCTATATTATGATCACATATATCATTGGGAATCTGTACCTGTACATAATTTATCTTGACTCTCATTTTTTTCCATTCCCCTGCCCTCCCTTCAGGCTCTACACCTCACTTATTTATATAAGATTTGTTTTCATTTTTCCTTTTTTTTTTTTTCTTTTTTTTTGAGACAGGGTCTTGCTTTGTAGTTCAGGCTGGCCCTGAGCTCACTATGTAGCCCAGGCCAGCCTGGAACTCACAGCAATCCTCCTGCCTCTGCCTCTCAAGTGCTGGGATTACAGGTGTGAGCCACCATGCCTGGCACTGTGGTACGTGGTACTGATTGCAGGTGGATATGAATCTCCACACCCTGCATTGTTGTATGTGGTAATCAAGGATCAAACCCCGGGCCTTGTGTTTGCAAGGCAGGCACTGGAACCACTGAGCTAAATCCCCGATCTTCCATTTTTTGTTTTTATCTTCAAATTTTTTCTTTCTCTTCTTTGCTATCCCCTGCTTACCCCCAACTCCTCTTCCCCTTTGAAAATTTACTTCCTATTTTACAATACCTATTGTATATTTTGGAACTTAACTATACCTTCAATTTCTCATACTAGAGAAATGCTATGGTATCTATATGTGTTTCCTGTTTATTTTACATTTGAGTACGATATCAAGGTACATCCATTTAGCTACAAATGTCTCTAATTTATTGTTTTTTTATGGCTGAGTAATACTTCATTTTATTTTTTTTAAATCCATATTTTCTTTATCTAGTCTCCAGTTGATGGGCATTTAGGCTGTTTCCAAAACTAAATTATTACAAATTGGGCTGCTTATTAGCATATGTGTGCATATGTCACTGTGGTATGATGCTTTTATACATCATACTGTGGTATGATGGTCTTTTTCAGGAAGACCCTCAGCATGGAAAGAACTGAATCAAATGGGACCTCTAATCCTAATTTTCTGAGGATTCTCCACACTGATTTCTACAGAGGTTTTGCCAGTCTACTTCCCACCAACAGTGCAGAAAGGTTCCTTTGTACCCCACAGCCCACCAGCATTCCTTTTGGTTGATTCCTTGATAGCAGCCATTCTTTGTAGAGTGAGATGAAATCTCAGTGTTGTTTTCACCTGCATCTCTCGAATGACCAGTTATGTGGAACATTTTTTTTTCATGTTTCTTCATTGCTTTTACTTCTTCATCTGAAAAATTTCTGTTCATTTCAGATGCCTACTTTTGAGCTGGGTCTTTAAATCTGGAGGAGTCTGATTTTTTTTAAGTTCTTTGTATATTCTAGACAGTAGTCCTTTGTCTGAGGAAGAGATGGTAAAAAATTTTTCCCACATTTTAGGTTGTATTTTCACTCTTTCTCCTTCTCTCCAGAAGCTTTTTAATAAGATGAGATCCCAAGTGTTGATTCTTTCTGCTAGTTCCCATGCTACTGAGATTTTGTTCATAGTCTTTCCCTTTTCTAGTATCACTTATTAAAGAGGCTATGTTTCAACCACTGAGGGAATTTGGCTCCTTTGTCAAAAATGCAGTGGCTTAGTATGTCTGGAGTTACTTCTGCAATCTCTAACCTGTTCTATTGACTCTTGAGTCTGTTGTCTTTTTCTTTGCCCAGTACCATGCCATTTTTATCACAGTGTTTCTATAGTATAGTTTCAGATTGGGGATTTTGATACCTCCAGGCAGAGCATATTAAAAACTATTCATTTATTATGTAATGCATTTTTTTAAAAATGAATTATTTTGGAAACAATTTCTGAAGTCTTATTTTATTAACAACTATTATTAAACAAATCTTTCAAGTATAGTCCAATTCAACTATTGGTTAAGACTTAACTATTAGTTTCTTTTTACCTAGGTATTCTGAAGTGGTTATAAATTTCTCTAAATTATTTCAAACCCAATGAGGTGTTTGAAAATCCCTGATTTAAAGATTACATATATCGGGCTGGGGATTTAGCTCAGTGGTTCCAGTACCTGTCTCACCAAGCACAAGGGCCCTGGTTCCATCACTGGTAACCACACACAATACTGGGTGTGGAGACTCACGCCCAGCAGCAACCAGTACCACATACCACAGTGCTAGGTGTGGTGGCTCACACCTGTAATCCCAACACTTGGGAGGCAGAGGCAGGAGGATTGCTGTGATGTGAGTTTCAGGCTGAGCTCAGGGCCAGCCTGAACTACAAAGTGAGACCCTGCCTAAAAAAAAAAAAAAAAGATTACATATATCGAGTTGGATAGTTCTATTATAAATTCTATGGAAGCTTTAGATGAAAATTCTAAACACTGGCTGGAGATTTAGTTCAGTGATTCTGCTGCCTGCCTCACAAGTGCAAGGTTCCAAGCTTGATCTCTGGTACAAAAAAATAAAATAAAATAAACGGAATTAAAACATTTATAATTCTATAAACTTTAAGATCTCTCATAGCTTGCATTTACAGCCTCCATCTTATCTCAAAGGAAAGACTCAGAAAGTTAAAAAAAAATTTAAAGAAATTTTTTAAATTACAGAGGAAGTCAAAAGTGTGACCCAGTGAGGTATGGGAAGCCCTTTCTCTGCTCCATAAGACTAATAGCCTGAGGATGTCTCTCCCTCCATTCAGGACCTATCGGAATTCTCTCCTTATCTTTCCTGATTCCCAGGGGCTATAACTCAAAGATAGCATTCTACAGGAGCATCCCGAATCCCAGAGAAGAAAGACTTAAATGTCGCTTAGCCTAGAGCTGAGGTCAGAGTGACCGTTTGAGCAGGTGAACACAGAATTACAGCAAAGCTTAAACTGTTTCCTCAGCTTAATTTTATTTGGCTACATCTATGACACCATTTGGGCAGGAAATTAAAATTCAGCAAAATGTTGAATAAATGCTAATATGAAACCTTGGGAGAGAAGAGATACTTACATTTATGTGTATGTGCACTGAGGGGTTTTTAAAAAAGCAAATTTTCCAGATGTGGGACAGATGCCTTCAATTGCTTGAGAAGCAAGAGTTTGACAGTGCATCTTTAGGTATAATTTAAATTTCATGATTTAGGAAGCTTAATTAGACAGAGAAGAAATGTCCTGTCCTAATTTGTTTCATCAGCAATTTCTCCAGTTGTTGAGTCTTAAACTACCACAGCAGGAAATCTTATAGTGCTCAAAAGGCAAACTGTATGGGAGTCTGTTGGGTTACTTTTTACTCCATTTCCTCCTTTAGTATCAGTTTTTCCATACTTGATTAATTTTAACCAAAGAAAATATTTTAACATAGCTCTTCCCCAAAATATAAAGTAACACCAGTGTTTTTTTTAAGTAACTATTTCTCCTTTTTCATCCTGTGATTTAAAATTTTCTTCTCTTCAAATCAGTTCAGATACCACAGCATCTGTTTTAAATATACTACTTTTGGGAGAGTTTTCCTCTCACATTTTTGTTAAGTAATACATCTGCTTATTAGTTCATCTTGAATTCCAGATACAATGTGTGATTCTTTAAAATAGGAAAACATATATGAGGAAATTACGACACTATTTATATTTGGAATGCTATGTTTGGCAGTGTAAACATTTGTGTGGTAAATGATTTAAAATATGTATGACAACTTCAAGATCTTAACTAGCTCCTCAGAGGGTGAGAAAACCAGAGATGGGCTTCACTTGTTCACTGATATTTTATGTCTTAGGCAGGATAAAAAAGCTGTAACAACCATTAAATGGTTCTAATGCTTACTAAATCTGGCGTGGGGCATGAAGGTCATTTGTAACCACCACAAAAAGTTTCATTAAAACTTTAAAATTAAAGCTTATGCAACATGTGCATACAAAAGTACAAAACATGCAAAGACATATATTATAAGCAGAAGAGATCACAACACAATAGGAAAACACCTTTCTTTGAACCCTCACTGTATCACACTTTAAATACAGGAAAAAAGAAGGTATTGTACCCTCTGAGCCTCAATTTCTCCATTTTCTAAATGAAGAATTCAATGATACTTTATAGGTTATGGGGAATATTATGTGACTATACAAATAAAATATAAAACTACTATCTGAAGCTTTCACAATCTCTATAGAGTAGATGGAAAAGTAAACACTTAAAATTCATTCCTATATTTATTTCTAGATATATTGAAATCTTTAAGGTTTCAACAATGATATTCCTAAGTGAAATATTTAAAAATGAAAAGTTGCTGAGACTATAGCGTGGTGATGAAGGACGTACTTATGTGTGAGGCCCTGGGTTCTAGGCCCAGTACCAAAAATCAACAATAAATAAATAAAAAATAAATAAAAGTTTAAGAAAGCATTGTGTTATTAGAATGAAAATAAGTTATAAATAAGTTGAGGTACCAGTATGAAGTTGAGGTATAAGTTGAGTTGAAACGACACATGGAATAATAAGCTATACATTGAAATAGGGTAGCTGTGGAAAACGCCCTTTAAAGTTATTAACTTTTGTAAACAAAACGTTTAGAAGAACTCAGTGGAACTGTTTGCTTTCTCAGAAGGGAGAGCAAAGGAAAATTAATAATTGATTTCACAGATGGTATCTTTTACCAATGCTCAGAGTTTACCAAGCTAGCATATAGAGAACTAAACTTCAAAAGCTGAGTTTAAATTCAACCTTAAGTATACACTTTTCCATTTTCCTTCAAAAGTATTCTTTTTGTCAAGAAACTGAAGATGTAAATGAGTTTTAGAATGTATGACAGGTATTGTGAAACAGAAAATATTCAAAGGGAAGTGGAGCATAGGGTTAAGAAATGAGGGGAAAGAAAAAAATGTGATGGTAAAAAGGAAAGAAAGCTTATATATATGTATGGGGTGGGGGATGTAGGTTGGGTAGAGAAATGGGCAAAATGAAAATTAAGTTGTGTCATGTAATGGTACAAATTCTTAATGTTGAGTATCATCATGATGTATATATATAATATACCAACAAAGATTCAAAAAAATTTTTAAAAAGTATTCTTTCTGGAGACATAATTCTGATCTATTCTACTTCTAGGTGACCCACTAGCATAACTTAGATATATGTCAAAAAAAAAAAAAACCTTAGATATATGTCTTCCTTCTTCAGATTGACAAGAATTAACTGTGCAATCAGAACAGCCATATTAATTTCCAAAAAACAAACAAGTATCAAAGTCTTAAACACAGGAAGAAATTTCCCAACTGCTTCTGTCATTAGCTGAGAGCATTTTCACTCTGACCACCTACCTTGGGATTAAACCAAAGAGGAAGGCCCAGTTGTATTTAATGAATCTATATTATTGCTAAGCATTGTATATTCTTCGTCCATCAGTCCTTTTAATAATAAAACTCAGCTATTGTGTTTTAGAGGCAAGAAAATGGAGCTCAAGAAAGGAGAAACAAATCAGCACATGCAGCTATTTGGGGTCAGACCTATTTGCTGTCACAAAGCACAGGTCACATTCCACCATTCAGTGCCTTGAGATACAATTCCTTTCCGAGGACAGCATCCCAGCATGGTTAACAAGGGACCTGTGTCACCCTCCAGTTACATGCCACTGTTTGAAACTTCAAAGCATTTTCTACTATTAAGCAGCTGAGAAAGAGATAAGAAAAAATCACCACCTAGCAGCATTATGTTTCCCATATTCAACAATGCCTTGTTATCTAAACCTTTCACAGAGATGAAGCAGCTCAGAGAGTTCAGATGGCTTATTGTTTATCCCGTTCTGCTAGACTTCCATTTTCTTAGTCTGTTCTTCATTGCTATAACAGAATACCACAGATTGGATACGTTATAATGAATAGAAAAGTATTTCGTTCATGGTTATGGGAGGTAGGAAATCCATGATCAAGGGACCAGCCTCTCATGAAAACTTTCTTGTCATATTCTATGTTTAATGCAGAAGAGCAATAGAGGGTGAGAGACAGAAAGAGAGCCAAACTCATCCTTTTCAAAAGGAACCTACTTCATCAATAATAATAAACTCCATAATAAATTTGCAATCATAGCATTGGTCCATTCATGAAGGTGGTATCTTGTAATCTACATGCTCCACCTTCCAACACTGCTCTACAAAGAATCAAGTTTTTAATACATAAACTCTAGAAGACACCTTTTAACTACAGAAGGTTTATCTTTTCCCTGTGGTGGGTGACAACTTCTTTAGCTAACTCACTGCAATCCAAATTCCTCTGGGAAGCAGAGCCCCCATCTGATGGATAACATTTTACATCTTAGGAGACACGAGTATTCCATGTCTCCCACTCAGTATCTATGTCTTGAGAAGACCACGATTTTAAAAACAGTAACTTGTACTTCGTGTATACAACTGTGCTAAGCTACATACAAAATCTTTACAGCCACAGCTTGACTGGTTTTACTATCCAATAGCATTGGTTTTACTGTGAACAATCTTTGATTTTATCTTGGCCAACTTTTTTCTCCTTCATTAGCACTTTTCTTCTGAATTATGCAAGAACACATTTTTTCTGTACTCTACTTTTTTAAATAAGATTTTCTTGTCTCAACTTTCCCTCTTTCTCCTGAAATGTAAATTTTAATTACCATGTTTTAGATTTCTTACAGCCTCTCTTTATCTTTGTGGTAGGGAGGACTGAACTCAGGACCTCCCACTTGGGTGCTAGGATGGCCCAAGCACTCTTTATCTTATCTGATGACTCTGTGCCTACCACCCACTAAAATGCAGCAGACAAGCAATTATTTTATCCAAGTGATTATAGACAATTTGCTCACCAGAGTAGGAATTTCACACTTTCAAAGATGAAAGGATTAGAAAATGCATTTTGAAGGGAAAAACCCAGCTACTATGAGGCAAATAGTATGAGGCAGAAGTAAAACAATGGGATACACAATATACAATATACTTTTGTATATTCAACTTTCTGATGACCAGAAAAATAGAAGATAAAAGATGCTTTCAAAAAGTTTGAAATTCCAAACCATTGCAGAGGAAAAGACAAAGAAAATATAGCCCATATAACACAGAAAAAAAATTTTAAAAACAATATTGAAAATCTGAGAACTAAGAACAAATGAATCTATCATAATAATTGTAAATGAACTCACTTTCCCTAGAAACTAAAAACTCTAGTATGTTAGTCAAAAAATTCCAGCTGTATTTAGTTTCTCCTAAATGAGTTAAAAGCAAAAGAATAAGCTAGGTAAAATAATATAGTTAAAGAAATCAAGATAATATTTGCAAAACTAAAGCAAAATCACAATATTAATATATTATAAATCTGAATTAGAGGCAAAAATATGAATTGAGTCTAAGAAGGCAATTTTAGAAGTAAAACTCATATTTCCACATGAAATATTATTCATGAGTATCTATATTTATTTTAATGAAACAATAACATTAAAATAGCATAGATTTAATAAATGTTTGCAGTGTTCTGGTTAAACTACTAAAAACTTTTAACAAGCTATTGCTATTTATTGTGAGTAATATATAGTACCTAAGTTATCTTAGATATAAAAATGCTCAAATCCGCTGAAAGAGTAGTCTATAGCAAGCTGAGTCTTAAGCATTCTGAGCAAAAAGAGGCCAGATGTTTTAAAACCTTAAATAATAATGTAATGTAATAAATATTTGTATTGAAAGCAGGGGTTGCATCCTACAGGGTAATCTTTCAGTTGTTCAGGATTTTATCTCCTGATTCTTTTCTACAGGCCCCTCCTTGCTTCTGGGAGTGAGGTGCATGGTGGTCAGTGAATTTGCTGGGTGTGTGCCCTCTCCAATACTGCTCTCTCCATTTCTGTGTGGAGCACCATGGCTGATAGCAGTTTATGAGCTCAGAGAATAGTGCTGTTAAGGTGAAGCAAGCTGTGCTGGCAATCAGTGTGCATTTCTTTGAAGATAAATTTCTGTACCTTTTGTGATGGTGATGGCAGGTCACCTTGGGGAATATTGCCACATTAGGACATTCACAGTGAGGTCATTTATTGCTAAGGTGAACAACCATCAGCATAACAGACAAAATAGCCTTGGTGAAGAGAAATCTACACTCTTGAGCACACACAGCCATGCTGGGTGCAAATGCATCAGAGAAGCCATTGAGGGAAGGAGACTATATAATATCCAAAGGATGAGTCATCTTGTTAACCTGGGAGCAATGCTCCTCAGTAGTAAGCATATATAATGAAACATAAGTATCTTCATTATCTCTGACCATTTTGTGAGGCCCATCAATACTTAGCCTGTCACCGATCCTGTGATTTCTTAGCTCCAGACTTCCCATGAATTTCATATATACATTTTCCTAAGGCATGAAGGGTACGTCTTTATTAAATTAGCCTAGTGTCATAATTATAATAAGCCAGTATGATGTCAGTGATACATCAAGACATCAAGTATCTTGAGGCTCTGTGGTCATAAGGAAGAGTGAGAGTCAGCTAAGCACTGGCAAGACAGAAGATGGATTATTTTTCCTACCAGTTGAATGTAAGCTGCTATTAACTACAATACTAGTTAGGGTTGAACATAATTTTCTAGGTTGGTAGTTTTACATTTAAAAGAAACTAGTAAATGTCTTAATATGCTTTAAATTTCATATTGGAATAATAACTGAAATCAGAAATGCCACTGATAATAATTGTAGTCATCATGACGTCATTGCTTGCAATAGCTTGCCATTTTCTCAGCTGTGATATTATTTTCATCCAATAAGAAAGCCATCTTGTCCATGAATACTAATCCTCAGTGTCTAAGACTACAGGGGCTATTTTTAGTACCAAGTAGCAAAGTTCTGACAAAAATTCATCTCAACAGGTCAAATTCAGAACTCTAACAGGAGCATGACTTGTATGATTATATGAATTAACTTTGAGGTACCTAAAGTTAATTATTAATGGGAACTGTTTGACTTGAGAGACACAACAGGAAATAATGACACTGGAGTTCCCTGAGAAGAGCTACCAGCAGGGAGCTGTATTTATGGGTTGTTAGAGCTTTTTCCAGAGAGGCTGCGTTAAAGCGGGAAGAAACAAAGTAAAATTCTGATTTCTCTTTCATCTCACCTTCTTTCCACTAGATAAACTTAGTTGGCATCTAGGAAGCAAGAGAGCTTCATTGATACAAAGAGTAGAGGTCAGTTTTCTAGTTAAATAACAGTCCGCAGAATAGTACATAACCCACAAGGCAGGAAAGAAGCAAACAGAATATTCAGCATAGAAATGCATGAAGAGTTAAAAGCATGTGAATCAAGCTTTTGGATAACCAGACTAAATTAGATGGCCTACCTAAAATAGGTAGCGCTGATTGCATAAGTACATTTGGATAAAGCAGTTTTGTAATGATTTAGAATGGGTCACCATCGGGTCAACTGAACCCAAGAGTGTTTTTGTTGAGAATTCCACCCTCCGCAGGCCTCTCCACATGGTTTGAAGGGCTAAATAAGTAAAGAGTAAGGTAAAAAATAAAGACATCACAATTTTTATTTCCCCTCTTAACTTACCCCTATACCGTTTCCATTTGAATAATTTCTGTTGTACAATATCTAACATACATTTTATAATTCACTTACATTTTCAGTTTCTCATATCAGAGAAAAGATATGGTATTTAAACATTTGTGACCCATTTATTTCTCTTATGAGTATGTCCTGCAAGTACATCCACTTGAGTATGAATGACTCAAACTTGTTATTCTTTATGGAGAAAAAAATTGTGATGATAATAAAAAATGGAATCAATGCTTCTGTATATCAGGGATAGGAGGTGGTAGGGTGGGTAGGGAAATGAGAAAAAAAATGAGAATCAAGTCATGTCATATACTGATAAATATTGTCAATGTTGAGTGTGATCATGATATGTATATAAAATGTACCTATTTCACAATAAAAATAAATAAATAAATAAAGGCAGATGCCAAATGGAAAGACCATGTACAGCCCAGTTCCTTCTTGGTCTCTTCTGAAACACAGCATTCAGTTCCACAACATTGCCCAAAATTCTTCATATAAATCTATTTTCCTCAAGTTTAATTAGAGTTCAGTGCTGTTATTTATAGCTACTAGAGTATCATTATAAATGCTAGATTCAACACGATCTTATACATATCATGGCAGTTCAAGTTTGTGTCAGTATTTCCTTCTCAATTTTTTAAACTGAATTTATTGGTACATTTTAAGTATGCATTATGGTCACATTCATCAGTGAGAATCCGTACCTGTACATGATACACCTTGACTTGATTCTTATTTTTTCTCATTCCCTTCTCCTGCATTCTTTCCCTTCTTTGCTTCCCCCTGGGCCCATCCATAGTTTCCCTTTTCTCTTTGAAGATTAATTTAAGGTGATTTCTTTTGAAAAGTGTAAGAAGTTAATGAAGAGCACAAGAAACATAAACCTGTGCTGTCTAAAGCAGAGAACAGCCAAAGCAAAAAGGAGGATAGCAACTGCATGTAGTTTTATACCATAAAAGCAGAAACACTCATTAAATCTATATTTTTGAAAAGGTTTAGAAATGATCATGGCAACATGTGTGTGGAATCTCTGTAGATGGCAGATAAAATTTGTGTAAGTGGGAGACTGTTTGACTCATAACCAATCTGACTTCATTTTGTCAACATATTCACATTTCAGAAATTGGCGTCAGCCTTTTACCGTTGGTGGATCTGAAGTTAAGATGAATGTGTTAAAGAGAAAAGGAAGAGGGTGAGAAAATAACTTTTTCAAGGAAGTTGAATTGATAGGCTTCTTTAGCTATAATTTTTAAATTCCTATTTACAAGCTTAAAATTCCTATCTATTGGAATAAACATCTTCAAAAACAACAAAATTCTGGGTTGGAGATTTAGCTCAGTGGTTCGGGCACCTGCCTCATAAACACAAGGTCCTGATTTCAATACCCAACACCAAAATAATTATAATAATAATTCTTTTTAATTTTTCATATTCTTTTTTTCTTCATTGTTTACAATACATAATGATTACATTCTTTGTGGGGAGTTGATACATGTTCATAACACATCTTACTCCTTTTTTCATCCACTTCTTCTCCCCTCGCTTTCTTCAACCCTTGATCTTCTTTCCATTTGAGAAAGACCTATCTCCCTACTTCCTATTATCTATCTTTTATTTTGCTCTTTATGTACAATGTAGATTTCTCATATAAGAAGCATCATGCATGAAAACAACATTGAGATTTCATCTCACTCCACATAGAATGGCTGCCATTTCAGATTCAGCCAACGACAAATGTTGGCGAGGCTGCGGAGAAGAAGGAACCCTTCTCCACTGTTGGTGGGACTGTAGACTCGTACAGCCCTTGTGGAGATCAGTTTGGAGATTCCTCAGAAAGCTAGGATTGGAGGTTCCATTTGACCCGGCCATCGCTCTGCTAGGTATATACACACAAGAATTAAAAGACTCATATCACAGGGACATATGTGCACCCATGTTTATAGCAGCTCAGTTTGTGATTGCTACATCTTGGAAACAACCCAAATTTCCATCAACTGGAGACTGGATAAAAAAGCTGTGGTTCTTCTACAGAATGGAGTATTACTCTGCCATAAAAAATGATAAGTTTGAATCATTTCTACTTAAATGGGCATACCTTGAGGATATCCTCATAAGTGAAATAAATAGGGCACAGATAGGTACATATCGCATCTTTTCTCTGGTATGAGAAAATAAGGATGTAAATGAGTCCTAGAATTGTATGTTATATATTGTGAAATAGGAAATGCTCAAAGTAAAATAGAGGGGGAAATGATGAGGTTGTAACAAAAAAGTAAGGAAACAAATTTTATGTATATGCGGGGGCAGTAGGGTGGGTAGGGCTATGGGAAAAAATGAGAATTAAGTTGTGTCTTATACTGGTATAAATCCCCATTATGGAGTGCAATCATGATACATATAGTAATGTACCAATAAAGATTTAAAAATTTAAAAAAAGAAGCATCATGCCATATTTATTTCATTTAACATTATGGTATCAAGGTGCAACCATTGTCCAAGAAATGTTTCAAGTTTATTCTACTTTACATCATATTAGTAATATTCCACTGAGTACAAATACCACATTTTTTTACCCAGTCATCTGCTGATAGGATAAAAGATGGGCTACTTCCAAAATTTAGCTATCATGAATTGTACTGCTATAAACATGGATATACCTATATCACTGTAAGATGATGTTGTTCTGACTTGTGTCTTGATGTTCCCCCCAAAGCTGCATGCAGTCATAAGTGGGATTTTTCAGAAGTGACTAAATCTAGCGTGTACAATGCCAGGATTAAGTGTGGGATGCTGGGATGAAGGATATGTGATAACAGAATCAGTCCACTGATTGGTTTGGCATCGTTTTAGATAGGACTAAGGTTCTCCCACCGTGAGTGTGAGTGCTACCTGCTCTAAAGACAAGTAGCCAGGATGGAATATAAGAGACAGAAAGCAGGTCACTCCTTGTCACTTGTAGCTTGCTGCCTATTGCCTCTGTCTTCTGCCAGCCATGAACTCTTTCTCCTCTGCAATGCCCCTCTGCTATGTCATGTACCTGAAAGAAACAACTTAAAAGAGGAAAAGTTTGCTTTGGCTCATGGTTTCAGAAGTTTCTGACAGGGACCGGGGAGTTAGCTCAGTGGTTCCGGTGCCTGTCTTGCAAGTTCAAGGACCCGGGTTCAATCCCCGATCACCACATACCATACTGGGCGTGGAGACTCATGCCCAGCAACAATCAGTACCACATACCACAGTGCCGGGCATGGTGGCTCACACCTGTCATCCCAGCACTCGGGAGGCAGAGGCAGGAGAATTGCTGTGATGTGAGTTTGAGGCTGAGCTCAGGGCCAGCCTGAACCACAAAAGCAAGACCCCGTCTCAAAAAACCTAAAAAATAAAAAAAAAAAAGAAGTTTCTGACAATAGCCAGCTGGCTCCAGGACAGAAACATCATGGCAGAATGACACAAGATGATAGACTGAAAACTCTACCAACTGTGAGCTGAATAAACCTTTCCTCCAACTTTGGGTGTCAGATATTTAGTCTCAACAACAAGAAAATTGAGACAGATTTATGTTAGCTCTTTTGCAAAGATATCTAGAAGGAAAACACTGAATCACATGGAATTTCTAGTTTTGGTTCTTTGAAGAGTCTTCATGCTGGTTTCCATAGTGGTTATACTAGTTTACATTCCCACCAACATTGTAGATGTCTTCCCCCACACAAATCTTTACAACATTTGTTATTATTCAGTTTATTGATGATGAATATTCTTTTGAGGATAAGAAAGAATCTCAGTGTTGTTTTAATTTGAATTTTTCTAAGGCTCTCTCTTAAATTCAATCTTACTTCAAGAAAATAAACTTAACTATAACAAATTGCTATAAAAATTCAATTTGGGTATATAATAGGGAAGAGTTATCCTACCTCATGAAGAGTTATAATGACTTTGGTTGGTTGGTTGATTGGTTATGTTTAGTTAGTAGGGGAATGTTCGTTCTCCCTCTTGATGGCTATTGTAAAACACATTGATCATTATCTATAGTCATTTGGCCTTACTGTTTATATTTGAAAGGTGTTGCAATATTGAGTAAGAAAGTCTTTATCAAAAGACAAATTATTTGACTCATGACTGGTTATTTACAAATACAGCTAGACTAGTCATCTGTATTTTGTTTATGTTGCTAATTATTATAGCTAAATGAATCTTTTCATTTAGACATCTGCTATGTCCCAAATTTCTTCAAGTCACATTTAAAATAGCAGTGAATTTATTTTTCACTAACCATTGCCAACAAATATTTAACCTGATTTCCAAACTGTCACATTGCGATTCTACCTTCCTTATCTTTCAATAATTTCACAGAATTAACATTATAAATAATGATATATTAAATTCAATAGAACAAACATTGGATATTTCATGGGCTAGACCATGTGCTAGTCATTTGGGGTGTGAAAATAAATGTAATTCTTGGTATTCTTGGAGATTAAAAAAAAGTTCTCCAGAATTTTCTCTATTCTTCAAAAAACCAGGATGACTAGAAAAAAGGGTAAGGTAAAGAAAAGAAAAGCAGATTCGAAGTAGAGAAAGAGTGCAAGGTT
The DNA here is from genome assembly GCA_004026965.1 of Petromus typicus. Taxonomy (NCBI): domain Eukaryota; kingdom Metazoa; phylum Chordata; class Mammalia; order Rodentia; family Petromuridae; genus Petromus; species Petromus typicus. Next base: position 4,398 of record PVIR01013106.1, on the reverse strand, counting down.
TAGGTGCCATAAAAATAAAGGCTACTATTAATTGAGTACCAAGTGAGAATCAATAAATGACTTCAAACACTTAAAACAATATTTCAACTGGGCTCAGTGGCATATACCCTAAATCCAGCAGCTCAGGAGGATCCTGATTTCAAGGCCAGCCTGGACAAATCAGCAATTTCTAGTTCTCAAAAAGAGAACAAACAAACAAAAACCAGTATTTTCATGTAGGTGCTTTGTTTCTCATCTTACAGAAATTAAACAGATGAGTTTCAAAAGTTTAAATTATTTGCCCAAAGCCATACACCCTATTAAATCATAGAATCAGGATACAACACACATTCTATGAAAGGAATTGACCAGAAAGAAGTAAAGATCTGCTGTATAGCACTAAAGGCCAAGATCAATTTAATACCTATGAATTTACAGTGATACAAATTTGCCGACTAGTGCCATTTCTTCTAGCAAGGCTTGCAACTCAAAAAAAATAATGAAGGAAGGTGAATTCATCCATGAAAGACTGAATACTAACTAGTTGTGGCAGATAAATTGAGTGTACTGGAAATCCTGAATATCAGACCAAAAAGAAGTGGTGGTACCTCTGGTTGAATTCCAATTTATTACAAAAATCAAACTGGACTAATAATATGAGATTCAATAAAGACTAAGGAATAAGTTCATGGAAATCAAGGAATGGAAAGACTGAAAAAGTAGCAAGTATAGTCAGAATTGGATCTCTAAATTATACTTTCAATATGGAGTCATGGAAATAAAGAAGATTGGTACCCATAACTTCCAATCCACTCCACATGATGAGAAGGGGCAGTCATGGTAACCTCAGTCTCACCACCTGCAGTCTTACTTCTGGTGTTATGAGAATACATTGATCAGCTTTTTGTTGTGGTGATCAAATATCTGAGAGAAACCAAAGAAAGTTTTGTTCAGGCACATGGTTTTAGAAGTTGCTGACAATGGTCAGCTGGCCATACGACAGAAACATCACTGAGAAAGGACAGCAGCAAAGAAAGCTGTTTACCTGGTAGCAAGAGAAGAAAAGAGCCAAAGAGGAGGGAATGGGGACAAGATATAGTCCCCAAGTTCACATTCCCATGCCCCACTTCCCTCAGCGAGCCCTAACCTCCTAAGTCTCCAGGATTTCCCTACGTGCTATCATATTATGATCTCATCAAAGGACTAAGAACTCATGAAGTTAATTTTCACGAATCACCTTCTGAAAGTGTCACCTATGAACCTGTGAGATTTGGGGAAGGAGTTTTAGATCTAAAAAATGATAGAAGAAAAATCTGCTGGAGAACTCCCAAGAAACATTTTATGACTAGAAAATGGAGGCTCAGGAAAAAGTCAGCCTTCTTACTTTGAACGGTATACTGACTTGGTGTTTTGGATCAAATTCTGTAGCTATCTTGTTCTTAAGGATAAACATAATATAATAAATATAAATGTAACACAGAGAGGAAGACAGAGGTGGAGGGCATCATAGGAAAGCAAAATCAGATCCCTGCTGGATATGACTGGAGCTATTCTGTGTCTGAACTTTTTATTATGTCCATTATAAACTTTCTTATCTTTTAAGGAAAACTAATCTAGAGTTTCCTCTTCATGGCAATCAGTCATCCTAAATGATTCAAAGGCAGCTTCAGATGATAACAGAATACTATTACAATTCTAAGAAGATAAAACAGAGTGAAATTGGAAAGTGACAACTAGAAGAGAACCGCTGATCCAAACAGCACAAATCTCAGAGGAAGGAAAGTTTTGGATGGATGAGGTAAGAGGTAAGAGAAATGGTCTGGTCTAGCAAGAGACCAGAATGTTTGAAGACACTGTTACACATGTGATAATAATAATAATAATAATCATCATCATCATCATCATCATCAACTAGTGTATTCAAAACTGTGCTCAGGGGAAGCACAAGATGAGCAGAAATAGACATGGTCTCTGCCCTAATAAAACTTTGGGTCCATTGCAGACATAAACATTAATTAAATAATTATATAAACAAACATAAAATTATATCTACTGCCGCAAAAGTATCAGGTTGAAATGGCAAACTGCATACACTACAAATCATACTTCCTAACTTCAGGCCCTCGGGGCTAGGATTTCAGTCTTAGAGAAGAAAGCTCTAACTTTAAAAATCAAATGCTGTGCTGAGTCAGACAGGGTTCACACTGTAAAACTGACCGCTGGGAATGCGTGGCTCCCGTACAAAGTGGAACCAGAGAATCTCCACATATTTACTCAAGTTCATGAACAGAAGCCAGACGTTTCTCCCCAGCCTTGGACCAGACATCTCTGTCAATATCTCACATAAGGTACTGTGTTACTTGAGCTGTCCAAGATTTTAGAGGGAAAGAAAGGAAGGTAGGTTTGAAATTTCCACTGTGGAATTGGCATTTTACAACTTTCTATTTGAACCCTTGCGATCTACTGAGCGCAGATGGTATGGAAGAAACATCAGTGAACTCATTTGGGGCTGGGAATCTGCGATGGGATGAACAAAGCAGAGTCGTCGGGGAAGTTCTGACCACAGGAAGGAGTGTTTTTGAGATCCTGAGCCCCAGACTTCAGACTGCAGACAAAGGAAATGAAGAAAAAAGTTGCTCTAAGAGTTATTAAATTACACATTCTAAAGCAACTGAAAATAATTCTGATAGGCGTGCTAAACCACTCTTAGGAATAGAGACTGTGGTCACAGATAATGCTGGGCAACTTAGTTTTGTTGGTGGATAAATATAAAGTAGAAATAACTAACATGGTGGGACATGGCAGGGGGCTGGAGAGGAAGCACAGCTGATTAGAGATTAAGGAGGTCGGGTTAATGGAACAGAATGAATTGTGAATAGCATCCTCCTTGACAGATGATGTGGAAAAATGGGAAAAACCAAGGTAAGGATCAGCCAGGTATCAATGTTTTGGAAAGAATGGTGCGGGAAAATGACTGGAAAACTTGCTATGTGATTGCAAGCAATAGAGAAGAAAGTAGTCAAGTTTACCAGAATGAGCCTTCTACTAGAGGCATTTACAAGATGGGAGAGGCTTCAGTTAGCAATGATGAACAAGAAGAAGACATCAGCCATACTTCAAATCCTAAAGGTACCTGGTTTATGAAAGCAAATAACTATAGGCACTTATGAAAGCTCAGGTTTTATTAAGAAAGAGCAAAATCTCATTTAAAGTGAGGAAAGTATGTGGGCAATCAGTTGAAAATTTTGACGTAGGGATCACTAGCTACCGAGCTGAAATTCTAAAGAAAGCAGGAAACACGACAAGGACTTTCCTTGTGCTTTGACTGATTAAAGGAAATGGGGAGGATGGAGGAAGCGTGGTCTCCGTAGTCTTTCTGAGGAAGGTAGTCTGGCTTCTCAGTAGCCGGAGGCCTAACGGGGTTGTCTGAGAGGATAGTGGATAAGAAAAACTATAGATGAAAGAGCTATCAGAGAAGCTTCTGTGTATTGAACATTGTGTGACAAAAATATGATAAATATTACTTGCACTTATTTCATTTAAGCCCAATAGCTTTATGAGTTAAGAAAGTAAAGCATTAAAACCAGGATCCAAAGATAACAAAGTTTCTCGCGTTTTGTTTCAGCTTTCAAAAGAATACATATATTTTAGTAGTAGTTAGAAGGGTTACGCCTAGGCCCCCGAACTGGCTTAATGGTACTGAATTACTCCTCTGGGCACCTAAATTGGCTAGCCTCATTTAAACTGGATCTATCTGACTCCATACTCACTCTATATGAAGTATTTAACAAGAGAAGTGAGGTTCCCCCACCCCCCACGGCCGAGCAGCGTTACACCTAAACATCTCTGAATCTGGGAAAAATGCCCAAAACACTTATTTCAGGTGCTAGACCACAAGCAATGCAGGACTGTGACAGCAAGAGAAAGAAAATGCATGAGGTTTTTTTAATACATTGAGTTTATTAGAATATTGCAGGAATACACTGTTGTTGCTCTTGTGAATTTTAGCGTGGGAAAGCAATAGATTTGATATTGTTATCATTCATGTAGCAACCTTTCTAAACTGTATAATCTGCTCTAGTAGCTTATTGGAAAGGATTTTTTGTTCTTAAATGAAATAAAATATTATTAAGAAATATTATTATGAAATAAATATTATTAGGAAATATTGCTTACTTTATTCCTCTCCATCCTAGCGTTGCTCTTGTGAATTCTAGCGCGGGCCCTGTCCAGGGAGGATACGCATGCGCAGAGTCATCACACTAACCCTGGGGAAAGTTTCTGGAACTATTCCAAAGTTGATTAGGCTCCAGGGTGTTTTATAGCAAATATTTAGGGGGCGTGGTGAGAGCTGATAAGGGGCGAGGGTCCATTGGTTTAGCCTAGGGTCTTAGCTAATAAGGGAGTTTTATGAGCAGG